>CAUYPK010020440.1:0-20556 GCA_963574355.1 Loris lydekkerianus | reverse complement strand
GTGCTAAAATGACGCTGAAGATTTGAAGCCTTGAAATGTGATATCATAGTATTGCATATTAAACACAGCACTTTCCCATTCCGTTCAATAAAGAAGAAAGGATCTTCCCATTCGTCCAAAAATGTCCTGTGTTCATCTTCATATTTTCGTTTAGCTTTGCATTTTGCCATTTTGAGTGAGGGTAAAAATCCTGCAGTGATGGTGAGGGTGTGCTGCGTCCTCCACACTAAGAACTAACGGCAAGATGTGACACAAGATGTGACATACGGTCCCCCCCACCCCCCCCACCCCCGCTCGCTGGCCCGTGCAGTTGTTTCCGAGGGATGGGAGACGGGATGACGCAGTCTGGGGGCGGGACTACACGCTCAGAGATCTCTCCTCAGAGGTCCCTCCTCAGAAGCAGCATAACAAAATCCAAACTTGGCAAAGAGTCACAGTATACAAAATAATGATAAGAGGCAAAGAGCTGCATTCATTTTGGCTGGGAGCCACATGCAGCTCGAGAGCCGCGTGTTCGCCACCCCTGCACTAGAGATCTGCCTCCCTCTCTGCAAGGACACAGAGCAAAGGGCATTTAGTGAGCCAGGGAGAAGGCAGCTGTCCACAGCCGGTAAGAGCAAGTGTCTCTGCTAAAATCAACTGACCATACCTAGAACTGTGAAAGAGTAACTTTGGTTGTTACGCCACCTATTCTGTGGTATTTTGGTTTGGCAGCCCTAGCAGACCAATACAGATGATTGCTAATACTTACATAATTGTGCAGGCTGTATGCATAACTACAGATACACACACGTATGTACATACACACTCACACACATTCAATCACACAAACCATAGTAACTGGACAAGAAGTGAATCTTAAAAAAGTATTTATTAAGAACTTGCACAATTTGGACTTTAAATTGTATGCCTTGTAGTGAGAAAATGTTCCTATTAATAAGATATAAAACAATTCACCTTAAATGTTTACCATTGCCTTTACCCACATTGACAGCCCTTGGTCAGATCCCTATTCAGCTTCTTTCTAAATAGCTCCCACTGATCCCAACTTTTACATTTCTACTAACTCTCTCCCCTTATCTCCTTATCTCTGTTGCTATAATCCTAAATTCACTCAGCCTCTCTTACCCAGACTCCTGTAAAAAGCCCCTAGCTGATTTCCAGCCCCTTGTTGAACTCTCTTCACAATTTGTATTCTTTAATGATTCAATCACTTTGAATCCAATTAAAACAAATTCACAGTATCCACATGTTGGCAATTGTAAATTGAGCTGCGATAAACATTCTGCACTCAATTGTATTATGAAGCCAGGATATGATCTAACTCATGCCACATAGTAGAAAAACTTAATTCTATTCAAGTTGGGGGGAAGGAGAAAAAGGGAGGGCAGAGAGAAGAGGGGATTGGTTTGCTCCACTCAAAGGCACAAGGTAGGGGTGTATGGCACACCATTTGGGTGTGGGATACACTCCAAGAGGGATTCTACCTAATGAATTAAAACTTTGTGGGTAGTTTGTACTATCAAAATAACCTGAATTAAAAAAAAAAAAAAAAAAAATTCACAGTAGCTCCCAAAGGTCCACAGTCCTAATTGTATGACTTTAACATTCTGTGCATGTCACTATCTCCTGCAGCTGCTCAGCAGCTGATTTAATATAGCCTGTTCTAGAAAGGAGCCACAGTGTCCCTACCTCCATGTCCTTTTACCAGTGCACAGAACATCAGCATCAACAGGTCTCCCCATGTTCTTCACTTGCTAACATCTCCTAGTTCTTCTGGCAAGTGCTGTGTGAAACATCCAGTGAAGACCAGCTTTCATGCCTCGGTTCTTGGCAAGCCCAGAACTCCATGAGTATTACTGTCATTGTACTAATAATCAACTACTTGGTTTGAAATGGCTTACTTGCTTATTTCCCCCAACATGACCATGGCTGCTTGACAGCAGAGACTGTGACTTTTATCTCTGACTTTCAGTTGTATTATGCCTGACTAAATAAACATTCACAGAATAAGCCAAGTAGAGTAAAGGGAGAGAAAACTATTTCAAGAACTTATAAACTCACAAGATTGAAATTAGTGAAAGTTAGAACATAGAACCCAAATCAACCTTGTTTCAGGTCTTGTATTATATGTTATTAACACAATGAGAAGATCCTTGTGATCTTAAAAAAAAAAAAAAAAAAAAATTAGAACCTAGAGAATAAAGTAACCGAATGAGGCCATAAGCTAGAGGACAGTGCTTCCTCAGCATCAGGCCTCCTGTTCCAACATTTAATACCTCCAGCTTTTTTCCCAAATAATACACCTGTAGTTAATTATTTTTATACAACTATGAGTTCAATATCTGTCTCCACTACTAGACTGATTGCAGTCATTTATCTCATTCACCCTCATATCTAACATTTAGCTGATGTTTAGCATATATTTTTAAACTGAGAGAATAAAGGCAGAACTAAATTTAACATGTCCATACCCTCAATACCACGATTTCCATGTGTCTCACATGGCTTGTAGTGTATTGTCAATATTTATTACATGACAAACATGTAGTTTTTGGATACTAGTAAGTCATAGGCATAAAAATTTGAAGGTGTTTGGTAAAATCTTTCTACAATGCACATTTTTCTCTTGATACCTTCTTTTATTTCTATATCATACTGATAGAAAAAGAATGATAAAATAAAGATAAATACTGGCCAGAATTAGAATTTAGGAGAACGGAGAGAACAGAGGAAAAAAGATAGCTGGTCAAAGGCTGGAGTCTTAGTGGGAACACCAAATAAAATGAGGATAATTCCTATGGAGGAGTTCTAGAAGGAAAGTAGATGTATCTGAATTCCCTCAGGTATATAGTTAGGATTTTAGAATGAAAAAAATCAGAAGGATCATCAGTTTAAAATATCTTCTTTCCGCTCTGGGAGGCAAAGGTGGGTGGATTGCTTGAGCTCAGGAGTTTGAGACCAGCCTGAATAAGAGTAAGACCCCGTCTCTTACAATGGCTGGGGGTTGTGGCGGGCTCCTGTAGTCCCATCTACTCTGGAGGCTGAGGCAAGAGGATCACTGGAGCCCAAGAGTTTAAAGTTGCTGTGAGCTATGATGCCACAAGACTCTACCCAGGGTAACAGAGTGATACTCTGTCACAAACAAATAAATAAATTATCTTCTTTCACAAATAAGCAAATACATGCTTTGATTAAAATCCCCTAGAAAACTGGTGGCAGAACTAAATCCAAAGTTCCATGTCTCTTAACTCTTGGCTCAGTTCTCTTCCCTTCACCCTAAAATAAGGACATATAAGCAAACACACATTTATATTGACATGCATACACATATTATACATATATGCATGAGTGTGCATACGCATACATATTTATTCATGCACATACATACATATATACATGCAAGAAATTTTTGGTCAGCTTATCCTTTAGCTAACTTGGAGCTACAGAAATGGAGCCATGGTGGGGTGAATGCAGGCCAATTGCATTTAACAAGAGGAATTCACTTAGATCAGAGAATGAGATCTGCTGGCTGGTGTACTCACTGCCTTCTCTACTATGTACAGGTGTCACAATTACTTGGAAAGCAGAGTAACGGTATGAGACGTGAGTTTCCCTTTTATCTTTTCTCCTTCTTTCACTCTATTGTACCATTTTTTCTGGTTCATTTCTGATGTGGATCTTGTTACTAAATGACATTAAATTCTTCCAGCTTTTCAGGATCACAGTGAAAGGGTGGCACTCCACCAGCAGAGATCTCACAGACCTCCAAGGCTTGTATGAAAGGTCTTTATTGGTGAAGGATGCTGCAGAGCCGCGCCAAGGAGGAGAGAAAAGAGAGAGAGGGAAGGAGAGAGGGAGAAAAAGAGGGAGAGAGGGAAAGAGTGGAGACTAAAAGAAGAGCACACCTTTATATAGGTTCAGTTAGGGGAAGTCTCAGAATGGTGACAGGACGGTAGAAGAGCCAATAAGGAGTTACTGCTTTGGCGGGAAGAGCCGTTAGGGGCAGGCCATAAATTTGAAATTTTCAGCGGGTAATTGGAACAAAGAGATGAGGTAAGTTTTGCGACTGGGGCAATTACCTAACACACAGGATTACAGTTATTATACTTTTGCCCCCAAACCACATTTCCCAAAATATTCCTAAATTTTCCATCTGGAATTTAGTAAGGTGAACCCTCCAAACAGATTTTGTTTGGAGGAGTATCTTAAAGTGGATTTTCCCAACCTCTTTAGAATAAGATAGGGAAACAAAGGGAGAGCTTATTTTTTTGAGTGATGACAGTCAGGTCTGACGTTAATGTTGAGTCCCAATTTAAGAGAACATCTTCCCTGTAATACATGCATGGGGACATCTGAATTTACATATGTAAATCCCTGCAGCCACCATTCAGCTGACTTTTGGCCAGGCCTTTAGCCTCGCTGAGCCCACTGATACGGCAGCCTGCTCCACAAACCATTGCTCTGACTAAATGGGTCTGTGCCCCTGTGCAGGAAATTCTTTTCTTTTCTTTCTTTCTTTCTTTTTTTTTTTTTCATTCTCAGGTCTTGACTATAGAAATATGGTTGTTCTAGATAGAAAAATAGCCCCCCAAAAGATGGCCACATTCTAGTCCCTGGAACCTATGAATATGTTATTTTACATAGAAAAAGGAAAAAATTAAGATTACAGATGGAATTAAGGCTGCTAATAATAATTAGTGTATTTTAAGATAAGAAGAGTATCTTGATTATCTGTGGTAAGGGGAATACAAGGACAAGAGTCCTCATAATGAGGGAGACAAGAAACAGAACAGTAAGTTAGTATCATATTGATGCAAAATAAAAATGAAATACAGGCTATTTCTGACTTTGAAGATGCAGAGGAGTCAAAACATGTAGGCATCTCTAGAAGCTGAAAAAAATAAGAAAATGGACTCCTCAGAAGGCATGCAGCCCTGCTGACACCAGGGAGACCCGTTGTGGAATTCAGACCGCCAGAGCCATAAAATAAATTTGCATTGTTGTAAGCCACTAAGTTTGTGATAATTGGTTATAGCAACAGTGAAAGCTAATATAATGGTCTAATGGGGCAAAGGATGCTAGAAGAGAAGGCTTTGGGTGATTTTTTTTCTGACGAGAGGCACAAAGTAAATAGGGACAATGAAGGGCCTTAGAACCACGAAGGGACTCTGGCGGCCTGGATCGAAGAGTGGTTCCAATGGTGCCAGTGGGGCAGAAGTCAGAGCTTGCAGTACATCAGTAAGGCTATTTTACTCGTTGTTCTTCACGATCAGTTGCATTGACCAGGGGTCCTCAAACTTTCTAAACAGGGGGCCAGTTCACTGTCCCTCAGACCATTGGAGGGCAGAACTATGGTTTAAAAAAAAAAAAAAAAACTATGAACAAATTCCTATGCACAGTGCACATATCTTATTTTGAAGTAAAAAAAAAAAAAAAACGGGAACAAATACAATCACACGGCCTCATGTGGCCCGTGGGCCGCAGTTTGAGGACCCCTGCATTAGTCCCTCTGCAGTGTGCAGCACTTTGCCACGTTTCTCCAACCTGCTTACCCACGTTTTCTATTCCACCACTCTCAATCTCTCAAATTGACTTTTCTCCACTTTCTCCCTTTCCCTTCTGGAGTCACCCCCATCACTCCACCTACATGTATTAAGGTCATTAGTAATAGCCATGCTTCCAAATGGGAAGTTCATTAGTTAAACCTGGTCTACACTAATGAGGTTTACTCCTCTATATAAAATTAGTTTGAGGAGATTCACCTCAGTAAATTCCAGCCAGAAAGTTTTGAAATATTCTGAAAAATGGGTGGGGCCCAAAAGTCTAGTGAATGAGTCCTGCATTAGAAGTCTCCTTTGTCCTGACATCCTCCCATCTTCCGCTGTTTCTATACACCTTGGCCGTTTCTCAGTTTCCTTTCCTAACTCCGTCCGCACCTAAACTTTAAACATGGAGTTTCTTAGTGCTGGATCCTGGGTCCTTTTCTCATCCTTAGTGCTTCTTGCAGAAATTTTACCTGTACTTTGATTGCAAGTGGCAGTTTTCTTCCAATGGTTTTACAACAGCTAGTAAAGTGGCCCTTTCATGTGTTAATTCCTCTCATAATGTGGTTAGGTTCCAATCCATGGTGCTAGTTACAAATTGAAAATCTTGTCTAAAGACTCTGAGATTGGGATTCCTTCTATTACAATATAATGATGAGGATCCCTTTAATTTTCATAATTTGTTTTATTTAATGAAAAGTGAGACTTTAAATATTTTATCTTATTCAGCAGAGACACATAGCAAATGATAGCCAGCACCAGAGTCACAATTCCTCACTCACAGGAAGCCCAGCCAGAGTTTGCCACAATCTTCCCTTAATACCTCTATTTGCTACTAGAATACATTCCTGAAATGGTAAGCATATCTTTCTGTTGTGTGGGTTTTATTCTTTCATAATTTTATAATAAAATTTTTTCATCATCGTTTTTCATAATTTTACCTAGAGTTACAGGATTTCTTAGCCCACAGGCATAATACATATCAATAATAAAATGTTTTTATATGTAGAAGTGTTGTGCTCAGACCATTGGAGGGCAGAACTATGGTTTATATATATTTATATATATATCAAATATATCATGCATGTGTGTAAGTATATATATATATATATATATTATATTCTAGTATACTTTATAGGTATTTAATAATAGAGAAATCTAAGTTTGGAAATAGTGAGGTGTAGTGAAAAGATGTCAATATACTACTTAGCCTATGTTAAAAATAAGCAAAGGGAGGTAATGAATGAGTTAATTAGCTTGATGTCATTCTATGGTATATGCAGGTATCATAAAATCACATTGTACTTTGTAGTAAGTACACTGTTATTTGTCAATTAAGCATTAAAAAATAAAATGTAAAAATATTTCATTTTAGTCTAACAAATGTTCATCCATCATCATTTAACCATGTGCTATTAACAACTTAATTAATTTTAAAAAATCAGCAAAGACAATACAATAGGGACATCTGTCTTCCTGGAAGATAATGGCAGACCATTAGTTCAACATGTACCTTGAGTTTGTTGTTTGTTCCTTCGCTAGTTTTCCTGTGGTAATGACAGATTTGGACTAATGTAACTGCACTCCCTCTGCCAGCCTCTGCCAAGTGGAATACATTCACATGAAGTCTGCACTGTGTATGAGGACAGTTCTGTCCATGGAATGGAACAAAGCTGAAACCATTGATCTGGGCATCATAGCACTGTGTGTTAACCCACCAGAAAGAAACCAATTGGACTAAAACTCACAGTAGCCAGAAGGATCTGGTTTGCATCTATATTTCATTTTACTACATTAGCTTTATAATTTGATTAAAATATTCCAGAATAAGAGATTAAAATAAAAATAAATTAATAAAAGGACCGTATTGCTATCATTCAGAAGAGAGAAAGCATGTCTTGGCACCCGTAGCACAGTGGTTATGGGCGCCATCCACATACACCAAGGGTGGCAGGTTTGAACCTGGCCTGGGCCAGCTAAACAACAATGACAACCGCAACAAAAAAATAGCCACGCATTGTGGTGAGTGCCTATAGTCCCAGCTACTTGGGAGGCTGAGGCAAGTGAATCACCTAAACCTAAGAGTTGGAGGTTGCTGTGAGCTGTGATGCCATAGCACACTAACCCAAGGTGACATAGTGAGACTCTGTCTAAAAAAAAAGAAGAAGAGGGAAAGCAAGGAGAAAAAGCTACTTCACACTGATTCACAGCAATCACCAGGAACAAAGTGGGATATGGGCTGTGCTCGCGTTTTGTATAGAGGTGTCAACTGAGAGCATGGAGAGAAAATCACAATTCTTATAAGCAATTGATGTTTAATAAGCACAAAAAGTCTTATTAAACATCAAAGTCTTTGCATTTGAGCTACTTTGAAAGCCAATAACTTATGAAAAAAATTACTCCTCTATTGTTGCTATTTCTAGATTTTTGTTTTTCATTGGATCCTAAACTGAGGCATGCTTGGATCCTCAAACCCTGAAAGTCACTTAGTTGCATCCCTTACGCCCACTTCATTCTCATGGTATATTAGGTCACTGGAGAAGAGGTCTTAATATTATTGTCCCTGTGGTTTTACATCCTTAGAATAAATTCAAAATCCTACCCATTTCCAAGACCCAATATAAGTAGCGCTTCCTTTAGGAAGTATACTTTAACATTTAAAAATAGACCTGCTTTACATTATTATAATTAGTATTACCTGCACCTTATGTTTGCAGACTTTGTGTCCAATTATTAATACTGCTCTGTATTTGGCCCTGATTACTTCAATTATCATATTTGTCTCCTTAAGAAAAGATACATTCCATGAAGGAAACACAGAGTGAGATACTTCCTTGGTGACTCACACAGCACAAAAGGTAGATGCAGAATGTAAACCTGCTGAATTTAATTAGCAACTCCCTCTGTCATCTGTGAATGGTGTGGGATTGTTAAACTATAAATGCTCTAGCCTTGGTCTCTTTAAATATCAAATAAGAGACGCAGATACTAAGGTTTTTTATATGAAATTTACATAGAAAATATGCCTCACTTTTTTGGCTTAAATGTATTTCTTTGTTGAGTATATTTTGTCTGTAAATAGATGTTTCTTATTTATCATCTGCAGAATAATACAAAATTGTTGGATGTGGTGAGTAATACTTTTGAAAATTTGTTTCATTTTCTAAGGATTTTAACTACTACAGTTTCTATAGTATAGTGTAATTTTAGTATAACTGAAAAATATAAAATCCATTGATATTTCCGAAGATATATATCATCTGAAGTAACTATAAATGGTGGCAGCTCTCCGTTCATGTGTTCCTAGGTTGAGGGCTTGCAAAATCAAGTTCATTCAGGTAGTAGAGCGAAGGTGGCCTTTCTGAAATGGTCTAACCATAACAAAATCTTGATCAGGGCAGGGAATAAAGTAACAGTAATAATTGTGAAAATAATACTAGTTAACCTCTCGAGTGCTTGCAATATTCTAGGCTGGTCTTAAGTGCTTTACACACATTAACAGCTACTTTAGGCAAGAACAATAATTATCATTATACAGATTAGGAAACCGAAGCACCCAGTAATTAAATGATTTGCTCAATAGTATCCACCACCAACGCAACTTTTTCCCCACAGTCCAGCTCTTAGCTCGTGTGCATATTATGTGAAAAAGTGAGAGGTGGTTTAGAGAAAGTTGATGTGTGATTTTGGCAGTTCCAGACCATTTTATCCGTTCTCTTATAAGAAGCCACAGTTTCTTGTCTACAACTTCTTTGTAGGAGCTGATTAGATAATGTCATCTCCAATGTCTAAGAAGATGCTCTGTATTCTAGATGACAAGGGTCTTCACTGGAGGGACAGAACCGTGGGTGACAATACAGGGACAACAAAAGTAAACAACCAACTACAATAAAACAATACCTCTACTGCCTTCATACTTGCTCAGTTTTCTTACTTGTAGTATCCAAATAGAAATTTTGTTCTTTCTTAAAAGTGAGTAACTGAAATACTGGCATGTCTGCTGCCAATTTTGTGATATTAAATCTCATAAATTCTCAAAGACTGAACTGCTTGTTTATATTTTCTCTGGAAGCACATCATGTTCTGTAAGGATAATAACAAATGTATTTTTTTTAAAACCCAAAAAGTAATTTCAGAGCATTTGATAATCAGGTCATGGCATCATCAACTTCAGATACGCTGAGAATATGAAGCACTTGATGTGAGCAGATGGTAGAGATAAAGAAATGTGGGAGCTATTCTTGCACAGTGTGAGATATGATATTGAATATTAATTGTTACATCAAGCTCAGGAAATGTGTAAACAGTAGTTATTAACTAGAGCATTGCTACTTGAAATATGGTCTGTGGCCCAACAGGACTGTTATCATCTGGGTTAGACATGGATAATCTTAGGCCCCAGCCCAAACCTGTTCAGTCTAAATCTGCACTTTGATAAGATCCTCCGGTTCATTCCTCTGCACATTAAAATCTAATAGTCACTGAACTAGAGAGTCTTTCTACACCTAATATCAAAATGGACCATCACATCCCTTACATTACTTTCTAGTCTAATTTTCAGACAACATCCACCCGATGAAAATAGACTAATGGTGATACAATATACTTACAGTAATTTAAATATTATGAGCCCCTTTCCCGGAACTTACCTCATGTAAAAACCTCATTTCCTCATTCTCCCTCTGAGAAATTCAGATAGGTACATGTTTTTCATGATAAACTGCTGCTGAGAGAGACATTATCACAGGGCCAAATACGTAGTGGTCATAATTTTGACCTTGATTTTCTAATCCCAAACTCAGTATCTTTTCCAGTTGTGAGTCAATCATCTGTGGTTGTCAGAATATTTTCAAGCTGTGTGGTGGGAACGCTAAAGAGTTGATGGTCTATTTTTCTAAGATACGCTTTACCCCCTATGACAGCAGCCAGTTTTCTGAGAGCAGAACAGGAAATTTTAGTTAGACCAAATACAGTCAGCCACTTTGAGGTTTTCTCAACTTTTCTGGGTAAACGTGACAGTGTGAGGTTAAACTAGACATTCCAGGTTTCTTCCTTCTACTCACGACTGAAATGACACCAGGCTGTCTGGTGGAGTTGAGACAAGCTGCGGTGGCCTCAGTTTCTTATCCTTGACATCCCAATAAGCCATCTGCACACTTCTCCTGTACTGGGGTGACATCCTGGGGAAGCTGCTGTTTTCCGGTTCGCCAAACAGGGCAGAGTCACGCGCACTCCGTCTGTTTGACTCAGTGACTGCTACTTTTCCCTTTGCAAAACCCAACTCTCAAGGTGAGCGTCAGACAGGAGTGTATAGGACAGCAGTATCCCCTCTCATAAGCCTTCACCAATGTCAAAATCTCCAATTTCCTGTCCAACTCTTCCCTGTTTCTTCTAGCCCAGAGAGTTCTTATCTCTTTAAAGACAAGAAAAACTTGATCTTCAAGTATTCTTGTGTGACTATTTCTTTAAATCGTAAATGAATTTGATTTTTTTTTCCTCCAGTTTCCACAGTCACCACTCCACCTCGAGGCAACATCTGCCTAAAGTCTGAAGGCCGAAATGGAGGAGAGGTGACGGGGTAAAATGGAACGAGGTATCCGCCCATGTAACAAACAGCAGTTAATGTTTTAGCATATTGTTCTTCCTGGTGTCCTATAATTCTCATGAATTAAAAGTCAAAGTGTTGGATTCTCTAGAGCAGCGGTTCTCTACCTGTGGGTCGAGACCCACAGGAACTGTATTAAAGCGCCCCGGCATTAGGAAGGTTGACAACCACTGCCCTAGAGTTTAAATAGTGGGAAGTTGGGCTCACTTTAATCTGTTTCTCTGAGAATCAATATCTGAGGTCCTGAATTTAGTTCTTAAATGTTCTTAACAACCTAATGGATGCTCACAAGGAAAGAATCAAAATGGTAGATGTCTAGGAATGGTTTTATGTAAGGCCTGACTATGTGAATTATGATGATTTAGCCTAAAAAATAGAGACTAAGGGGAAATACATATTTAAACACATATCACATCACCTGGAGATGCAAATGCAATTTTCCAGTTTTACAAATGGAAAAGCCATTGTTATTGGCAAATACAATTTTCTTATTGTTGCTGCTTACTCCAAGACCAGAAGGAAAACCAGTGGATTGAGTTTAAGAAATTAAACTTTAGTTCAAATTAAGTATGGCAGAGATAACACTGTATTTTACTACTGACTAGAGCAACATTATAGAAGAACTCCAATTCTTGAGAGATGATTTGCCTGTTTTGTGTTATTTTTTTTTTTTAATAACAATCAAGTGTATTCGCCATGGATCATAAACAGTGTAGTGAGAAAAATAAGAGTGAGAGGAAAGCTGTTAGAGCTAGTTAAAATTAAGAAAGATCTAATCGCTAAGCATGAAAGCTGTACACGTGTGGCTGATGTCGCTACTATGTTCGGGATGTCTAAATCATGGTATAATTTTGAAAAATAAAGAATCTATTAAAGCAGGTGATGTGGCAAAAGGGGTTACAAAGCTGACCTCTAGGAGATCAAAAAGTATGGAAGAAATGGAAAAATTCCTCTTAGTTTGCATTAATGAAAAACAGCTGGCTGGTGGTGTGATTTCTGAGACCACAATTTGTGAGAAAGCCAAGGTCCTTCACGATGATTTAGTGAAGGGCATGTCTGATACTAGTGCTCAAAAGGAGGAGCTTAATGCCAGGAGGGGGTGGTTTGAGAACTTGAAAGAGAGGACTGGGAGCCATAGTGTTGCTATGCTTGGAGAGTCTGCCAGTTCTAAGTTTGAAGCAGCAGAAAGGTTTGTAAAGGAGTTGAAGGAGTTTGTGAACAGTGAAAGGTGTGTTTCGAACCAAGTGTTCAATTGTGATGAAACAAACAGTCCTTTGTATTTTTAGGGTTTTATATTTTTAACTTTATTAATTTACTTTGTTTTCAAATATTATTATTTGTTAATGTCTTACCATAAAATCCAGTGTATTTACTGTTACAATCATTTTGAAAATTCAAGTTTGTGGGACTGAGGAATGGATTAATTCAGTTGCTGTTATTTTATTTTATTTATTTTTATTTTTTTGAGACAGACTCACTATTTCACCCTCAGTAGAGTGCAGTGGTACCACAGCTCACAGCAACCTCAGACTCTTGGGCTTAAGTGATTCTCTTGCCTCAGCCTCCCAAATAGCTGGAACTATAGACGCCTGCCACAACGCCCGGCTATTTTTTGGTTGCAGTTGTCATTATTGTTTAGCAGGCCCTGGCCAGGCTTGAATACGCGAGCTTCAGTGTATGTGGCCAGTGCCCTACTCATTGAGCTATGGATGCAAGCCAGTTTCTGTTATTTTAAAGGGAAAAAATTGTCTTGGAACTCGAATGATTGGTAACTCAAACAAGGTTCAAGAACGAATTCAGATTCCAAGGAATTACTGTAAATGTATTCATATGTTTATTTTATACATATATGTGCATATATAAATGTATATATGTACATAGATATTTCATACCATCTACCAGTTATTCTAGTTTCCAATGAAGAAAAGTGGGCAACATCAATGTGAGCTCTCAACATTGCCTGATAGTTTTAATTAGGCAATTCTATGTGTATATCTGATTCTAGCATTTTTAAGGTTTATTAAATAAACTAATAGAATATGAATACCCCTGAATCCTACTGTACAGGGAAATTCCTTTAACATCTACCCATCCTTATTTTTTTCTGTATACATGACAGCATGTATATGCATATATAAATATACATACACTTTTTCTGTATGTATATATGTATGTATGAGTCAACACTCATACTTTTCAAACACTACCTGTGTTAACTCAAGTGTATATACATACACTTTTTTTAATATAAAGTGTTATACTTCTGATAATTCACCTAAGATTGTCAAGAATTGTAAAGAATCTAGTATTTGGCAACCTAAGGTTGGTGTAGTTTCCTGAATGCTATCAGAAGGCAAAAGACTCCTGGATCAGACACTAATTACAGTTTATTACATATACCAATAACAGTGGCCAAAATATCAGCATTTGCATTGGTCGAGTGACTCCCAGTTTGTATAAGGGGACAGGATGAAAGCCAGGTGGCATCAGCACATGCAAAGGTTGCATTATAGGGGAGAAATTTTAAATGAGTCTTTCACATTTCCTAAAATTAAAATATTTAAAAATTTGATGGGCTGCAAGTAAGTCAGCCCAAACGTTGTCCCAAAGGAAGACATGGTATACAAGTTCAGATAATTAAGTTCACAAGGTCATTCCAGAAGAAGTGCGACATATCTCATTGCTGAATCTATCACCATAGTCACACCTTTGAAGTACTCCTTTGGTATGCACCAATACCAGCATCCAGTCTGGTCTTCAAACCAATTTTGAAACTCTTTTTCTGGAATGCCATCAGATCTGTTGTTGTATGAAGTCTGAAAATTAAGTTTGTGAACTCATCCTAGAAAAAGTGTTTTTGTGGGTGGACTAGGCACTGGTGTTGGTGCATAACTTTTCGAGGGGAGTGCTTTGAAGGCAACCACAGTGATATTCAGCAGTGAGGTCTATAGCACTTTTTCTAGGCTGAGTTAGTGAACTTAATTGTCTAACCTCACATATATGTGTGCAGGTACACATTATATACACATACATGTATATACATGGATGGCAAACAAACCTGCTTCTTCCTCCAGAGGAGACACAGTCTATATTCTAAGGTATTCCCTATACAAACCTGAAACATATCTGAAAAGAAAGAACAAAAGGCTGTCAATGTTTCTGCTCACAAGATATGCGGAAATGCAAGAGATCCATAGAAAATTGTCTTGCAGTAATGACACCTATTAGATTTCAAGTTACCATGAACCAGATCTCATCTTTTTAATCATCATACCTTCAATTCCTTGCACAATGCCTAGTACACAGTAAAATGAACTAAGACCTATTGAGGTTTGATCACATGCAATGGCTTTTCAAACACTACCTGTGTTGACTCAATTTTTACAAGATAATTACAAATATTGCCTACATTTTTGTACCCAAGGAAACTAAAGCCAAAAGAATCTGGAAATTTTTCCAAGACCATACATCTATCAAGTGTTGGAATGTAGGCACATATTTCTTGGAAAAGTGAATTGAATGAAGAGGTGGAAGAAAAGTCATGAAGCAGAAATGCAGCATTCATGACTAGGTGCATCAAACTATTTACCAAGCTGCAATTATGAGTTTGAACACAGTGCAGTTCTACCCTCAGATTTCACATACTAAAAACAGACTAAAATCAGAGACTAATGCTTATTGTTAGGCTATTTGTTGATTTCTGCAACCACGATCTGCTCAAGGAATCCACAAGGACGTCTGTGCTGTAACATGTCTAATTGAGAGTTTACCATTCAGATTTAATTTGCCTGACTTGGCCAAACTTCATGGTAAAAGATTAATTCTATCAGAAAAATATGAGACTTTATTTCATACTTATTGTTCTTAGCAGTATATGCACTGGCAGAACATTAAAAATGAGTAAAATTGCTGTTTTATTAGCTGTGGAATAAATGCACAATGGAAAATCTAGCTCATGACTAAAACAGAAAGAAGTCATTTCTTTGCTATGTAGCCATCCCTAGGTATGGACCCAAGTATAGCTACACAGAGTACACCTGGCCCTGTGCCTTGAGTTTTGCTTTTTAAAACCTATGACCTGTTTATTTCTAAGTTCTCTCTTCGTGGAATGATCTTTTTTTATCCAGATAGTAAATATAAAGTGACACGCATTTAGGTAGAAGACGACTGTAATATGTACCTTATTGCATATCAACAGGAAATACGATGTCAAACAGTTAAGTTTGCAGACTCGTCCTAGAAGAAGTGCTACATACCTCTTTGCTAAATATTAGTACGGTCACCTTGCAAGTATTCCCCTCGGGAAGCTATGCACAAATGCCAATGTATAGTCCACCCTTCAAAGCAGTTTTTCTAGAATGTGAACTTAATTGTCATGACAACAGCTCTGATGATCATTCCAGAAGAATTCCAAAATCAGTTTTGAAGGGTGGGCTAGGCACTGGCCTTGGTGCATGGGTTCCCAAGGGTAGTACCTCATGATATTCAGCAATGAAGTTTGGAGCACTTTTTCTCAGATGAGTTTTTGAACTTAATCATTGGAGCCTTTATATGGAAAGAAGGGTGGGAAAAAGGAGGAAAAAATCAGAAAGTCAGCAAATTAAACAAGTGCACACATAATTCTACATCTCAATGTAGAATCATTATCAGATTAATTTGCATATTTTCTTCCAATATTTACTCGGAATGATTCATCAACAAATTTATACAACACATATTTATTTGAGCACCTACTATACACTAGAGACACTGAGGATATATCAGGGTACAAAATGAAACATAAAATACTCCTGCCATAAATTCTAGAGAAGGCTTTTTCAGATAGTATACATCACATTTTAAATCCTACATTTTATACTTGTTGTAATTATTTTCTCATATTACTCTTCGGTTTTCATAATCATAATTTTTAAGGACTAAACAATCTTAACTAAATAGCCAATGATTTAAACTACTCTTTCATGTTATTACATTTGTTGTTTTCATTTTTTTTTCTTCCTTTTTCCCTTCCTTTCTTCCTGCTTTTCATTCTTTTTTATTTAAAAAAAAATTGGCAAACAGCTCAATAATGAACATCTTGACAGATATATTTTTCACTCATATTTTATACAGGTGTGTTTTTTCAGCTCACATTTCCTTCGGAGTTTTGCACACCACCTTTGGACACTCCTCTGTTCTTTTGGGGGACAAGAGTCACGTTACAGAGTCTGAGTGTTAACATGTTGAATTTTCTGCCAGAAGAATAATCACTGAATAATTCTAGAATTGCCAAAAAATGATTCTCCTAGGATTTCCTTCATCCATTAGCTGCTAGTTGAAATTTCAAGGTTAGAGTTTCTTCTTTGTTCTCCTTTAAAATGCACATACCACTGAAATACTAATATCTTGCTTTGCTATAATGATCTATGCCTTTATGAAAACAAAGAATAAAAAAGTAGTTTTCATAGGGCATAAAAAGAAAGTGGAGGCCAGTGTTGCCCATTGTATCCTATGCATAAAGTTCAGGCAAGTTCATTTCTTTATACTTGTACATCTATATAAGTGCTATTTCTCAATTCATCTTGCTGTGAAATAGTTGGTATGGCATTATCTGACATAAGAGAATTCTGTCCAAGTATAAGCATGTGTGTAATTGGCTTGGTAAAGGAGCAGGTGTGAATCTCATTAGTGCAATATTTTAACTGTCTGAGGTCAATAACTAGGAGTGATTTTTGTATGTTGTCAGACTGTTATAATGATTAAAGGTTAGAAAAAGTTGAGGAGGGGGTAGGCTTGTAGACTAAAATCTTTTAGTGTAGTTATTTGATTTTCACATGAAGAAGCTGAGAACTGAAGAAACAAAGAGACTTGACCAAGTCATAAAAATTTCACAATATTTCCATTCTAATATTCTTTCAGCTGTAATTTACTGCGCCCATGTCTTGGTGAGTATTTGTACATTTTATGGTAGTCTTTGAAATACTCTAAATTCTTTCATCTTTCTGAAGGGAAAAGGAAACCAGTAGATGTTGGACATTCCTCTTCAATTTTCTTTTTTCCTTTGACCTGGAATCATGATAATTTTTTTCTCCTAAATAGCTTTACGGGCATACTTAATGCAAATATAAAATAGAAGAAGAAAGAAAAAATCAAAATAAAACAATGATTTAAAGGTAGATTGATGTATTAAGACTTCCTCCTTTAACTTGTAACACTATATAAAACTTCAACTTGTGTTTTTGATCAGAAAATTTAATTGTTTTGTTTTACATTGAAATTAGACATTTAATTTTTTTTTGAGGGTTGTGCTGATTAGTACAAAATGAAGTATCTACTTTAACCTATTGGTAGTTGACCTAAGCATGAAAATTTGTTTTAAGAGAAAGTTTTCTCTATCCTTAAGAAAGGGTAAATAATTTCTTCTTAATTTCAGATTCATATATAGGTATAATTAGGTTACATTGTTTGCATTTGTTTGGGATCTGTTCTAACATCTGTTTATGCTCCTTTCTGATCACCCTAACAGGAAAGAAAAAGAAGCAAAGCAGAAAAACAAGTTATATATTTATGAGGAATTAAAAGGTGTGAGTGAAAATTCTTGGGGACACTGGGAAGTTGAGAAGTGGGTTAGAGGAGCGTGAAAACTGGATGTCAAATGACTCTGAGCATATCCCCATGCTGGATCTAATTCTCAGAAATCTGGGAGACAAGAAGGTGGAGACAAAGCCCCTATAAAGCACTATTTTAATTTCCAGGATCTGTGCTGGACAAGAAACTCAACATTAGCCAACTTCCCAGTCACTAGCTGATGGAAAAGCGACCTTTTCCTGTGGGGAACTTAGGCTTCTGGTGCCTGAACGCAAGGACCTTTTACATTATTCTAGTCTTTTCAGGGAGCACATTTTTTTTTGCACCATTCTAGAGTCTGAATGTTTGTGTCCCTCTAAAATTTATGTATTGAAATTTAATCACAAATGTGATTGAAGATAAATCCTTGAGGAAATAATTAGGTGGACAGTGGAGCCCTTGTAAACGGATCCGTGCCCTTATAAAAGGACCCATGGAGAGCTAGGTAGCCCAATATACGATGGGAAGACACAGCTGCACAGTACAGTCTATAAACCACAGAGAAGAACCTTAGCAGACACTAATCCTGCCGGCAACTTGATCTCGGAACTCCCAGCTTCCAGAAGTGTGAGGAATAAATTTCTGCTTTTTATAAGACACCTAGTTAATGATACTTTGTTATAGAAGCCAGAATTAATTAAGATACTTTATGAGGTTGAATCTCCACAAATTCCTTGGACATATACTTGACAGTGGACTATGAATCACTTACCATTGGGAAGAAATTCAAATCTACTTTTGGGCGTGCACACACACACACACACACACACACACACATATAGAGAGAGTTAGCTTATATTTAATTCTCTTTTCTCCACTCATCTTTCTAGACAGTTATTTGTTCTTGAATAATGTATGCCAGTTGAATTTACATATGTTCATATAATTTATAAACTGCCAGAACAGTTTTGTGAAACTACCAAGTTAAAATATTATGTCCATCGAACTGTAGCATTCCTTATTTAGAGTAAGCAGTATTTGGGGGGAATGAGAATAACTCAAAAGCATTTTACAATTATTTACTTAAGTCCACTTTTATAAAACTCATAAGCCATAAAATACATCATGGGCATCATATACTAAAGATTATTTCTTTAAAAATAAGGTAAAAAAAGTAAAATAGCCTCCCCCCTCCCTTCCTTCCTCCCTCCTTTCCTTCTTTCCTTCCTTCCTTCTGAGTCTCACTCTGTCACCCCAAGCCAGAGTGCCATGGCTTCAGCCTAGCTCACACCAATCTCAAGTTCTTGGACTGACGCAATCCTCCTGCTTCAGCCTCCCAAGTGGTTGGGACTTAGAGGCCCAGATATATTTCTATTTTTAGTAGAGACAGGGTCTTGCTCTTGCTCAGGTTAGTCTTGAACTCCTGAACTCAAGTGATTCCCTGGCTTCAGACTCCCCAAAATTAAGTTTCTTAATTGCAGAATTTCATATCTAATGGTGTTTTATCAGATGTTATATCTAGTTTCATATTTTACTGCCCCCAACAAACTATACATAAATACTTCACTTTCTCTCTGTTAGTTTGTTTACATATTTTTAAGTATCTGTTAAGGTTTTTTTCACTTCTTCTTTGATAAATAATAATTGTAGATTTTTGAGGGCACATGTGATATTTATATACATGTATATAGTGTATAAGGATCGAATCAGGGTAATTGAAATATTCTTTATCTCAAATATTTGTCTTTGTGTTAGGAACATTACAATCCTTTTCTTCTAGCAATTTTGAAATACACAATAAATTATTAACTATAAACTTCCTGTTGTTCTAGGATGTATTATTTCTGTCTAACTGTATTTTTAGACACATTAACCAACTGCTCTTTATTCCTCTTCCCACTCTTCTCCACACTTTTCAGCCTCTAGTAACCACTACTCTAATCTTTATCTTCATGAGATCCACTTTTTTAGCCCCCATGTAGAACGAGAACACGTGACAGTCAGTTTTCTGGGTCTGGCTAATTTCACTTATCATAATGACCTCCAGTTTTTTTGTTTTTTTTTTTGAAACAGAGTTTTACTCTGTCGCCCTCAGTAGAGTGCTATGATGTCACAACTCACAGCAACCTCAAACTCAGGCTTAAGTAATTCTCTTGCCTCAGCCTCCCAAGTGGCTAGGACTATAGGTGCCCACCACAACGCCCAGCCAATGACCTCCAGTTCTATACATGTTGTTGCAAATGACAGGATTTAACTCTCGTTATGGTTGAATAATAATTATATATTGTGTATACATACCTCATTTTCTTTATCCATTTGTGCTTTGATGGACACTTAGGTTAATTTCATATCTTAGCTATTGTGCATAGTGCTTGCAAGAAACATGAAAATGTAGATATCTCTTTGGTATACTTATTTCTTTTCTTCTGGATATAGACCCAGAGGAGGAATTGCTGGATTAAACAGTAGTTCTACTTTTAGTTTTTTGAGGAAACTCCATACTGTTTTTTGAAAGTAACTATACTATTTTATATATTCCAACAACAGTGTTAAGAACATTCTCCTTTCTCTCCATCCTTATCAGCATCTGTTATTTTTTGTCTTTTTGATAAAAGACATTTTAACCTGGGTGAGATGATATCTCATTAAACTTTTGATTTTCATTTCCTGATAATTAGGAATTCTGAGTATTTTTTTTTTTTTTTTTTAATTTATTTATTTATTATTATTTTTTTTTTTTATTGTGGAGAAGGGGCAGGGAAAGAAGGCGGGGGAAGAGGTGAGTGACAGGGTCGGGCCAGTGGCATGGTACCACATTGGCTGTATCTAGGTAGAGGCAGTTTCAGGCCGGGCCTTGCT
>CAUYPK010020439.1:0-17024 GCA_963574355.1 Loris lydekkerianus | reverse complement strand
ACGTTTGAGTTCTCTGTGGATTCTGGTTATTAAACCTTTGTTGGAGACATAACCTGCAAATATCTTCTCCCATTCTGAGGGCTGTTTGCTTGCTTTACTTACTGTGTTCTTGGCTGTGCAGAAGGTTTTTAGTTTGATCAGGTCCCAATAGTGTATTTTTGAAGCTGCTTCAATTGCCCGGGGGGGTCCTCCTCATAAAATACTCTCCCAGACCGATTTCTTCAAGGGTTTTCCGTGCACTCTCTTCTAGTATTTTTATAGTTTCATGTCTTACGTTTAAATCTTTAATCCCGTGAGAGTCTATCTTAGTTAATGGTGAAAGGTGTGGGTCCAGTTTCAGTCTTCTACAGGTTGCCAGGCAGTTCACCTAGCATCATTTGTTGAATAGGGAATCTTTTCCCCACTGAATGTTTTTAATTGCCTTGTCAAAGATGAAATAATGGTAAATAGCTGGATTCATCTCTTGGTTCTCTATTCTGTTTCAGACATCTACTTCTCTGTTTTTGTGCCAGTACCATGCTGTTTTGATCACTATCGATTTGTAATATAGTCTGAGGTCTGGTAGCGTGATTCCTTCTGCTTGTTTTTATTTCTGAGTAATGCCTTGGCTATTCAAGGTTTTTTCTGATTCCATATAAAACGAAGTATTATTTTTTTCAAGATCTTTAAAGTATGACAGTGGAGCTTTAATAGGGATTGCATTAAAATTATATATTGTTTTGAGTAGTATGGACATTTTAACAATGTTGATTCTTGCCAGCCATGAGCATGGTATGTTTTTCCATATGTTAACATTTTCAGCTATTTCTTTTCTTAGAGTTTCATAGTTCTCTTTATAGAGATCTTTCATGTCCTTTGTTAGATAAACTCCCAAGTATTTCATCTTTTTTGGCACTACTGTGAATGGAATAGAGTCCTTAATTGTTTTTTCAGCTTGACTATTGTTGGTATATATAAAGGCTGCCGATTTATGAATGTTGATTTTGTAACCTGAAACGCTGCTGTATTCCTTGATCACTTCTAAGAGTTTTATGGTAGAATCCCTGGTGCTTTCCAGATAAATAGTCATGTCATCTGCAAAAAGTGAAAGTTTGATCTCTTCTGACCCTATATGGATACCCTTGATGGCCTTTTCTTCCCTAATTGCAGTGGCTAAAACTTCCATTACAATGTTAAATAGGCAGCCTTGTCTGGTTCCTGATCTGAGTGGAAGTGATTTCAATTTAACTCCATTCAATATGATATTGGCTGTGGGTTTGCTGTAGATGGCCTCTATCAGTTTAAGAAATGTCCCTTCTATACCTATTTTCTTAAGTGTTCTGATCATGAAGGGATGCTGGATATTATCAAAAGCTTTTTCTGCATCAATTAAGAGAATCATATGGTCTTTGGTTTTTAATTTGTTTATGTGCTGAATTATACTTACAGATTTATGTATATTGAACCAGCCTTGAGACCCTGGGATAAAACCGACTTGGTCATGATGTATAATTTGTTTGATGTGTTGCTGGATTCTGTTTGTTAGGACTTTGTTGAATATTTTTGCATCTATATTCCTTAGTGATATTGATCTATAATTTTCTTTTCTTGTTGGGTCTTTTCCTGGTTTGGGGATCAGGGTGATGTTTGCTTCATAGAACGCGTTGGGTAGTCTTCTTTCTCTACATTTTGGAACAGATTGAGTAATATAGGTACTAATTCCTCTTTAAAGGTTTGGTAGAATTCTGACTTGAAGTCATGTGGTCCCAGGCTTTTTTTTTTTTTAGGGAGATTTTGTATGGTTGATGCTATTTCAGAACTTGATATTGGCCCATTCAACATTTCCACTTGATTCTGGCTAAGTCTTGGAAGGTGACCTGCTTCCAAGTATTGGTCAATTTCCTTCAGATTTTAATATTTCTGAGAATAAAGTTTCTTGTAATATTCATTAAGGATTTTTTGAATTTCTGAGGAGTCTGTTGTTATTTCATCTTTGTCGTTTCTGATTGATGAGATTAGAGATTTTAGTCTTTTTTTCCTGGTTAGGTTAGCCAAAGGTTTATCTATTTTATTGACCTTTTCAAAAAACCAACTTTTTGATTTATTTATCTGTTGTATAATTCTTCGATTTCATTTAATTCTGCTCTAATTTTGGTTATCTGTTTTCTTCTACTGGGTTTGGGGTTGGAATGTTCTTCCTTTTCCAGTTGCTTGAGATGTCCCATTAAGTTGTTAACTTCCTCTCTTTCTGTTCTCTTGAGGAAGGCTTGCAGTGCTATACTTTTGCCTCTTAGGACTGCCTTTGCGGTATCCCAGAGGTTCTGATAATTTGTGTCTTCATTGTCATTTTGTTTGAAGAATTTGGCAATTTCCTTCTTAATCTCATCTCTGACCCAGCTATCATTCAGCATAAGGTTATTTAACGTTCATGTTTTTGTATCAGTATGCAGATTCCGTTACTGAGTTCAACTTTTATTCCATGGTGGTCCAAGAAGATGCAAGGAATAATTTCTATTCCTTTAAATTTACTGAGGTTAGACTTGTAACCTAATCGATTTTGGAGTATGTTCTGTGGGCTGAGGAGAAGTATGTGTATTCAGTTTTGTTGTGATGAAATGTTCTGTAGATGTCTGCTAAATCCAAATGTTGGATGGTTAGGTTAAAATCTAAAATTTGCTTGCTCAGCTTATTGAAGGATCGATCCAACACTGCCAAAGGAGTGTTGAAATCTCCAACTATTATGGAGCTGGAGGAAATCAAGTTGCTCATGTCTGTTAGAGTTTCTCTTGTAAACTGAGGTGCATTCTGGCTGGGTGCATAGATATTAATAATTGAAATCTCATCATATTGAGTATTATCCTTAACAAATATGAAGTGACCATTCTTATCCTTCCTTACTTTTGTCGGATTAAAGCCTATTGTATCTGCAAATAGAATTGCAACACCTGCTTTTTTCTGATTACCATTTGCCTGAAATATGGACAAAAAGGAGAAAAGAATACTGAATTCTTACTGATCTATTACATGTCAGTTTATTATTGGTGTATATTGGGGGGTTTTGCAGTAATCCAAATGAAAATAAACTTTGTCCATCCCTTCATCTTGAGTCTGAATGAGTTATGTGGATTAGATGCTTTTCCTGGAGACAATAGATACTTGGTTTGTATTTCTTTATTCATTCATTCAGTCAGTCACCTGTGTCTCTTGAGAAGGGAATTTAATCCATTCATATTTATTGAAAGACTTGATAAGTGGAGCAGATTTCTCTTCATCTCATCATTACTGCTTTGTTTTATTCCTTGAGCCATGGTGGTATCTGAGCTCTGAGCTTTGCCATTTGGATGATTTTATACTGGTGGGTGTCTACTATGCTGATCAATGTTTGGCCTGAACATATTCCCTCAGTGTTTTGTTTGCTTTTCTGAGAAAAAAGTCTTCATTTCTCCTTTGTATATATGAAACTTAGTTTTGCAGGGTAGAAAATTCTAGGCTGCCTATTTACCTTGTTTGAGAAGACTGAGAATGGTGCTCCAGTCCTTTTTGGCTTGTAAGACTGGGTGGAGAAGTTTGCGGTTAGTCTGATGCTCTCAGTTTCATAGGAGTTCCTCTTTTCCTGTTAATGTTAGCCAGTCTGATGACTGTGTGTTATAGAGTTTGCCTCTTGGCAATGAATCTCCCAGGTATCCATTGAGCTTCTGTTAGCTGGTTATCTAAATTTCTATCAAGACCAGGGAAGTTTTCCATAATTACTCCCTCAAATATGTTTTCCAGCTCTTCTATGTTTTCTTCTTCATCCTCAGGGATGCCTGTGATTCTTACCTTAGACCTCTTTACATAATCTCTTATTTCTTGTAGGCTTTGTTCATTCCTCTTATTTTTCTGTTCTTTCTCTTTTACTGACTTGTTTAATTCAAAGGTGGTGTCTTCTAGCTCTGAGATTCTTTCTTTCTTGTGCCCAATCTAGTCTATTCTTAAGGCTCTGCACTGTATTCTATGTTTCTTTGAATAAGAAAAAGGTAATAAAATAAAGTTTGTTATTGGTCCTGGACTACAGATCTTTCTAATAATGCATTAGAATAGAAAACAAGGTCCTGTGTTGTAAGATTTGTGGTGTGTACATCAATTTATGGCATATTGCTTGGAGTAATCATTTTGTCCAAATAATGAAAACCAAGCACTTTTAATATCAGTTTTGGCTAGAATCCTGAGCTATCCTATGTTTATTTCTCTTTTTATCATTGTCTCCACTTTTATATGAAACCCCTTTTCCTACCAAAATCCATTTCAATGTAGATAATCTGATGATGGTAACTGGCATGCATACTTTATAAGAATTGCAAATCTTTATAACTCTAAAGTGACTTCTTCAATTCTACCTGGGGTGCTTCTTGTAATCTTTGACTCTCATAAATACTTCTTAAAGAAAAATATTACAGTAATAATTTAAAGAGTCTTTGGATGAAAACTTTTTTTTTTTTTTTTTTTTTTTTGGCAATGTATAGCTAATTCTAACCTATTTTAAAAGACAAATTATTCAATATGTAAGACTTTTGTTTTAAAATATTTTTGCTCCCATAAGATTATTCCTGTGTAAAATTATTACAAAAGCCTATAAAAATAGTAAAGAGGAAAAAATGTAACTAAAAAGGAAATTTTTAGGCTTTATTTTTAACTTAAAAATATTTTTAAAGATGAATATGTATATATAATTTCTACCTTTTCCTGCATATAACATCAAAATTGAACATTTCAATTGAACATTGAAATTTTAGAGAATGTATTCTGAAGTATTTCCTGAAGACCATAAAAGCATATTTAATGGAAGTGGCTTCAGAAATAATCATTTCCAGTTTTTTCCTATATAGAACCTATATCTTAAAAAAAGTTGATAAATAGTAGGTAAAATATTCCCAGTAATTTAGAACTTGCTAAGGAAGTGAAAAAACTGTGTACATCCAGGAGATTTTCAGCAAAATTGTTTTCTAGAAGCTCTGTGTCAACTTTTATGCAATAACCACAAGAAATAATAGTAAAGTAACTTTTCCAGGTCTCCTCACTTCCCGTATTGGGGTCCTGCTGCTCTGTCATACCGTCTGTTGTTTTCTGCAGCAGTCTCCTATGTTGAAGACCTGGAACCAACCCTTCAAGCAGGGGACATCTCATTGTGCAAGAGAATGATTTTCCTGTAGGTTCACTGCTTCAGTCTTCACTGTGTGGTCTGGCATTGAATCAGGTCCTCTACCAGCAAGTAGGTGGAGGGCATTTCCAATTTCAATGATCTTAACTCATGTTATGTGAAAATATTTTTAATTCCACTGGGGATATATGTTAGGGGAAATTAGTATTGTTGCTAATATTTCTAGTTTTATCACTCTATTTTGCAGTCAAAAAAATATGTACTGAGCACAGACACATCTTTATTTGAAATTATAAATGCTAGAACACATTTATGAATGAGTATTCTTTTAATTTACAAAAATAAAAAGCATTTTAATACTCTAAGATTTTCATTTAGATTTTTTTTATCTGAAAATCCATTATTGCTTAAAATCTCAACATTCACCTTGTGACTTTCAAGAAAAAGTATTACACTTCTTTTGCTACTTATGACATAATGACAGGCTGATTAAATGTCAAAGTATCGATAGCATATTACTTCATTTGTTAAGATATAGGAAGCTATTTCAATAAGAATACCTTAGCAATTATATTTCAAGTTACATCCATAATATATATCCGTATATAATTTTACTAATTATTTAAAAATATAGAGACACACTTACCCAAGCTCGAGCATCCCTGACTTCCTTTCTAGAATTCAAGTTACCTGTGCTCTTTATCCTGTGGTTTGTGTATGAAGAATGATTGTTTAAAACTATGTAGTTTGTGACTAAAACAAAACAAGCACTTGCTGAAGATAGGTTTTTACCTGCCATAATGACTATGGAACAACATGTACTTTAATTAAGACATGTTTGAATTATCTCTCTCTCTCTTTATTTTTTCCATTTCCTGAACAAAATGGAATGCTCAGAAACCTGGTCATCGGGGTCTGTGATTTGTATGTAGGTGAATGAGCAGGACATCTGCATCCTTCCTGTTCCTTATCTTCCCTGGGTGTCCCTGAGCTCTCCCCAAGCTGAGACAGATGGCTGCTGGTTTAGTTATGTGCGTGGGAGAAAGGGACTTCCACATGTGATTTTTACCATTTGGTAGTAATTAGTTTGTTGTATAAATTAACATTAACTGAACCATTCTTCAAGCATTGTTGTAATTATCCTCTTTGAATCTCTGAGTTGTGCAAAAAGCAGGGAAGAAACTAGTCCTTATTTTATAGAAGTTGAAGAATCTGTCATTAGGCAGCATAGAAGAATAATTATCGGATGCCCAATAGACTGAAAACTTTGAAATAACCATAAAGCGGAAAAGCCAAAATATTTTTCTGGAACGTAATGGTTTAGAAATACAATTAGCTTTTTCTGAAAATGTGTGATTTGTTGCTGTTGTTAGGGCAAAAGTAATGTAAGAGAAAATGAAATGCAGTTTCAAGGAATTTGTCTTTTTATTATTTAGCAATAATATCGTCCAGTTTTTCACAATAGCTGCCACATGAAGGTAATGGTCTTGTCTCCGTTCTTTTTATCGTGTCAACAAGCTTTCAAATGGGAGTTGGTTTTTTTTTTAGTGTACATTTTATGAGAATCATATTTTTCTGAGATGCAGTATTATCAATATTCATCTTTTTAGGAAATACTGTTCCTCAGTATGTGGGGTCTTTTTTACCACTCAGGTTTAAACTCTGAATGTTGTTTAGATTATTATTCCCTCTGATTCCCCTCCCCATCAATGAAGATATTGGATATCAAAGAAATAAAATAGCCTTTGCTTCTTAAAATTCCTTCAGATTAGTTTTGGTTTTGCTCATATTATTTCTGGGTTCGAAATTTTCTTCTTGTGTCTTTCTCTAAAGAGATCTAATAAATAATACCATATAACAGATTGTCTTTTAAAATATAAATGCTTCTTTCAGAAAAAAAAAAAAAAATCCCCATCTGTGTTTTTCCTTTGGAAATTGCTTTAAGAAGCTACCAAGAAGAACAAATTCTTGATAGACATATCTGATCCAAGGTACTTAAAATGTGTCATCACACTTTTACTGTCCATAACACAGTCATAACTTGGATGTTGGCAAGAAAATATGATGGTCATTATTCTACCAAGAGTTTCTTTATTGCAGCCTGTTGGGTAATAAAAGCTCAGTCACCACTATTAATATTTGTGTGGACTTGTTATTAGATGATTAAAAAATAGAAATATATGTTAGTAGTTATTTTCCATCACACAACTTAATTTACTTATTAGACTTTAGTGGTAGAAATTATGACTACCAGAAATGACTAATTTCTTGGCTTTTTTAAAGTATTGTTGCAGTTCATTTCATGGCATACGATGATTTAAGGGGTCTCCAAATTTAAAAAAAAAATCCTAATGTCATCACAAATTACCTGGGAAAATAAGAACATGTTGCCCTTACTTATTTAGAATGGTGGTAGTTACTGCACGACTTTTTATTATGAAAGGGTGAAGTTAAGGCACCTTAATAGCTGGTTTATATTGGAAAAGCCTTTCATATACTTATATTATTCCGAGGTTAACAAAGAGATATGCCTTTGTTTGTTTGTTTCATTTTTGTTTGTTTGTTTTGTTTTTAAGTGAAAGTGTTTGAAGAAGACTTTTTGGTTTATTAAAAATGATGTTTACTTTTAAGTACTTCTAATTCTGTACTTGTTTTTTATGAAATGGTAAAACTGGAAATACTGTGTGCCTGTAAGTTGGCCTCCTCATCAAGTGCTTCATTCTATATTCCCCATAATTTATCAACATTCTGAATTAAGCTTTTCTTTTCAGTAAATAAAAGTTTTGATCATTTTAAGAGCCCCCAAGTTTTGCATATTCAAAATTTTGCCTGCTCAAACAGCTTATGCACATATATTTTCCCCCAAATGGAACAAAAGAAAGCACTATTGTTTTATCTCTTTTTTTTTTGGCTGTAAATCAAATAAACATAAAAACCTTATGCTCCATGCTTTTCAACATCTAGAGTTGGCTAATAAGCAGGCAGCTTTAATCCTGAAAATGTTTTCCTTCCATACTTCATGGGACAGAAATATGTTTTCTTTTATATGGGACAGGTATAGAAATTGGTAAAATTTTGAAGGACAAACATTGTAGCTACTGAAAAATTAATTCCATATACTATGTGCAAACAATATGTAATTAAGCACAATTTTGGAAACATTTTAATAGAATAGCTTTTGATTTATGGATATTAAGATTCTGAATATTAGGCCAAAATATTCCTCTGTGTGGGGGAAAGTAATCTTTACGTTCCTCGAGTTAATTTAGAGCCTAATTCTTGGAAATGAAGCAAAATAAACACTTCTGTTTCCAGACTGTTTGATTTTGCGTCATTTATGTGTTTATGTTCAAAAGAATACATAAATCTAGCCTTCCACGCACCTTTTGAGGAAATCACAACCCCCTCCCCACCCCACCCTTGCTGATACAAACCTAGACTGCTTTTTTATATTTTCAAATTCAAAAATAATTTCTTTTAGTACTCAAAACAATTTATTTTAGTTTTTTTCTTTGGAAATAATTTTCGGATTAAAACACTCAACTGTTGACAATTATCCTGCACCAAAACCACCTCTGAATAATTTTTTTTGGCAACCATTTGAATTGCAGACTCTTGTATGACATGATATATTTTGGAACCAAAGATAAGAAGGGAAGGGGGTGGCGGAGGAAAGAGGCCGTTCTTCTGTGTCTGTGAAGCTCAAAGAGAATACATTAATTAGCCCAAGAGAATTTCTAGGAAGCTGCAGTGAGAAACTGTAGCTTTGAAATCTAGTGATCTTTATCCACTGTTGGGTTTGGGTCAAAGACCTGGGACAAGGAAAGAAAAAAAGAAAAGAAGATGCGTTATAGGAACCAGATGTCAAAAACTGACAAAGGCTGACCAGCCCCCTGCTGCTAAAATCTAACCCCACCTCCTTCAAAAAGGTGACTTTCTCCTCTGAAGCCCTTCTGTCCTTCTAGGAGGGAAGGCAACACGGTTCTGGCTCTGCGTTTTTCCTTTGGCCTACCTTGTCGAATAGCCCTAGAAGACTAAACAGGTGTTATCTACTTTTGATTTCAGTGCATTTAAATTAATCCTGTCAGCTCAGCTGTTAAAACAACTGTCATCTCCAGCTGTTAGTAATTTTCGACTGGGCACTTTCACAGGTTGCCAAGATCTGAGCAGGCATTGTGCGTCTCTCTGAATGCGCGAGAGTAACAATTTGTGGGCTTTTTAAAGGGGACTGGTGTTGTGAAGCTGCACACATGAAATGTTCATAATAATAATTTGAAAATACAGTCTAGTGCCACGTTCTGTAACATATAAATAAACCACGTGCCCGAATACCACCCTTGTCTGTATTCTGTGGTGTGTCACAGAACTTTTTGGCACATTTAATTCAATGAACAACAAGTCAACTGGGAAAGCATAAAAAAGGGAAGTATAATAAAGAAGTTAGGAGATAGAAGGTAGTGTTGCACCTGCTTGTGATGGCGTCTGTGTTTCCAGAAACAATAGTTGCTTGTAGTAGCTGTATAGCTTTTCCCTGTCTTTGAAATTCACAGAAAGAGGTGTTGTTGCATTTGAACAGTTTAAGTATTTCTGTACTTTCAAACCAAATATTTGGTTTCTGGCTAAATCTTCTCCTATTGAACATTTTAAATCATAAGAGACATGTCTTTTATCATTGTAATACTTGGGTTAAATTTAAATTCGTGGCATTCAAAACTAATGTTGTGGAAGGTAGAAAAGGCTATTAGGAAATTCAGTGTATTATCAATAATTGGAAATCACTAAAAGCATGCAATAATCTCAAATCTATATTTAAAAAAAAAAATTCATTTGCTATGATGTAGCCATCTGGAAGCAATGAGTTTTCTTCCTGTTTATTAGGAAATGAAACAATTTAAGGTTTTCTGCTTGCTTACCAATTCTGAACTGGGATATTTCTGTTATTAAAATATATGTTTTAAAATAAAAATAAGTAGAGCGGCGCCTATGGCTCCAAGCAGTAGGGTGCCGGCCCCATATACCAGAGGTGGCGGGTTCAAACCCAGCCCTAGCCAAGAACTGCAATAAATAAATAAATACAAAAATATAAAAATAAATATATAGATAGCTCTTAAAATGATTTTAAGTTGTTTCTGTTCCATAATAATATCGTGAGACCAGTATTGAAAGCAATTTTTAATTTGACTGTAACTGTCACAAAATTTCATGCTAATTTATAATACTCTTAAAAATATATATGTAATCTTGATGTTGAATAAATTCATACTGATGTGGCTAAATAATACATTACACTTACTAATTTCTAAAGAAATTCTGGTTTCAATACATATATAAAATTGGGGCTTATTTCTTGAGAGGATATTAAATGCATAAGGTACACAGTGAAATATTTAATAAAAAGTATATAATGAAAAATATTTCTCCTTTCTATTCCTATTCTTTACCACTGCCTTCCCCAACCACCAGTCATTTCCTCTTCTAGAAGGTTTCATGTGAGATATTTTCTTCCCCGTCTCTCTAGAGATATTCTGCGCATACTCAAGCCTGTAAGTGCATAGAAAAGAATGTGTGTGGGTGCAGCGGATACCAGAAGGCTGATACAAACACACACACACACACACACACACACACACACACACACCCTAAATCTGGATGTCATTTTCAGATTGACATGGGTTTATGTAATGTTTATTCTCTAAAAAAGCATATCTATACATAGCATGAAAGATAAGATTGCAGTGTATGTGATATGTGTATATGCAAATTACCTATTTTATTGCCGCTGAGGATTATAATTTAAATTGAACAAAGAATATTTGTTGTTAATCCATACTTACCAAAATTAAAATATCCTTCAATTTAGTGAGTCTACTAGTAGAAGTTCCTGGTAGGAATATTCTCACACATATGTGCTAGAATATGTAAGAATATGTGACATCACTGTTAGTAGAGAACCTTGACACAGTTTAAATGTCAGGGAACTGCCTAAGTGTGTGATGGCATTTTCATAAATAGATTACTACAAGACTGTTAAACAACAGTGAGAAAATTCATTCATAGAAATAGGGAAAGACACCTATTATTGATATTTTGTGGTTAAAAAGTTGCATGAAGGTAGAGATTATCTTATTTTTCAGAGTGTCTATCTATGCCTGTCTACACATTTAAGTATTGAATATGCATTGAGTAAATTAATACATTACAAATAAGTGTATTAATTTGGATATTTACTTAGGAGTATATTTTCTATTAATATTTAACTAATTACTAAGGGTTAGATTGTAACTAAAATGAACAATTGTTAATGTTGCTAATAAGAATCAATTACTAGTGTATTTTAGTTTCTACAAACATCAATTTACACAGGAAGAGAGTGTCATTAAAAACAAATGAAGTATAAAAAATTTATATGTGAAAGCGTTAAGTTAGAGGTGAAATGGTAATGGGCATTAGAGGGGATCGTGGGAAAAGCATTAAAAAGGTGGTAATTAGATATATAGTTAACTTTGATTTATTTCCAGAGCTGTATTTACAGAACGTCTCCTGTTAAAAAACTGGTAGAGGCAGCAGCTCATGGGATCATGCTTCTTCACACAAACATACACACATTGGCAGTCTGAATAGGAAACAGGGAAGTCTAGCTAAAAACTGTATTAGGCACACATTCTAGTAATGATTAATTATTTTCAATTGATAAGATACTCTTTGTATGAGCCTCTTAGGAGTGCTGTAACCAGCCACCACATACTTGGTGCCTCAAAACAATGGAAATTTATACTTTCACATTCCTGGAGGATGGAAGTCTGAAGCCACGGTGTCTGCAGGGCCATGTTCCTTACGAGACCCTTGCTAGTCCTACTTCCTGCCTCTTCCTAACTTGTGGTGATGGCCGCAAAGTTCCTTGGCCTGTAACTGCTACATTTTATTCACTGCCTCTGTTGTCTTGTGATTTTTCTCTCCCTGTATGGATCTTTACACGGCCACCTTCTTAAAATTAGGACCCTTGTCATACTGACTTAGGACCCACTCTCCTGACTGAGAAGTAGACTTGAGAAAGTCTGCAAAGACTTAATGGAATATCCCAAATACAGTTGTCTTAACAAGTACTGGATGCTAAGATTTCAACCTCTTTTCTTTGGGAACACTATTTAATGCGTAACACACTTAAAAATACAAACACAAATAGGTAGATAAGCCGATTGACCCTTTATAGATTGCTATGAATTCATTGAATCACAGTAAGTATGAGTTTAAATGGATACATCCATAAGATTAAGTATTGAGGTACAAAAGAAGAATAAACAATTTTAAAGTTCATGAAAAGGGCACTCCTTTTCAAGGAATTTTGCAGTGGGAAGTTTGGGCATCCAAAACTTGGCCTAAAGGACCTGAGCAGATACCTGAAAGTAGAGAAAAGGTTAGAAATTGTGCTAAAAGGGTGCTGAGAAGATTACAAGCAAAAACAGTCCTTTTCCTTATAGCACATGTCCCTGAAAGTCATCGTGCAGTCCAAAGATGCTGATCCTGGCCAACTGTAGGCATGAAGAAAATTGTGGTAACCTGTGCCTGGAAAAGTTATATGGAAAGTTTATGGATGTTTCATAGTAACGTGAATTCCATCGTTACTGGGATTGTGACTATTTTCCCAAACACCATTATCGTTTAAAAAAAGCAAAGCCAGAAATGATGGCAACTAGCTAAATAAAGCCCCAGCTTTTTTCTCCACTCCATTATTCCCCTATGTTATGTAGGGAATTTTGCTTTTACTGAGAAAAGGATAAATTTCACACTGTAATAGCACCTCAGTTTTTGGTTTACATTTTACATTGATTCCAATGCTATAAACCGAGGATCAAAATAAACGTTTGAGTAAAGTTGTACTAAGGCTAACCTCTTTGTATTTATCCCAGAGTTAAACATGTCTTCATCACCTACTAGGAGCAGAGTGTTGCAGGGCAAAGGCAGCCCCCCCCCTCACCCCCCCGTCTTAGTGCTGGAGATTGGGGGGGAGGCAGCGTTGACGCCTGCTGGTTGACCTTTCCTCTGTTAACCAGGGCTGTCTTTTGTATTCTTGTCCTAACGCTTTCTCCTTGGCATTCTTGGGAGTGGCGTTGAGAAATGTTAGGTTTAAGTGTAAAAGACGGTCTTTTCATTGAACTACAGAAGACTAATAGGAAAAAAAAGAAAAAAAACTGAGAGGGGAAATAGAAGATTCTTACTTTTCCTTAGCTTTCTAAGACTATTATTGTAAGTCATAGCAAAAAAAAAAAAAAAAAAAAAAGAATTGGGGAGAATTGCCACTTTTCTTTTTTTCATATTATTTTTTCCCAGAAACAAAATGCAATTACTCATAAAATTGATTATCTAAATCTTAGGCTGTTCCCAATTTTATAAATTCAAAGAGTATGTTACAATCATCTAACATATTCTATCTGTAACTGCAGTATCCCTGAAAAAGCCATGAGCAAATGTGTCCACAGCTTACGTTGTCTAAGCAGACGAATACCAGAATTTAACCATACAAACAGTAAGTTGTTCAGTTAAATCCTCAATTGGAAGGTTTTTTTTTTTTTTTATTTAAGTCTTGAAGGAAATGTTAGCACTATATGGGGAATTTTGTGACTATGAAAACTTTCATTTAGATGATAATCTTGATTTTGTTCTGAATTGTGTCTGGCTGTAGAAATTTATTTAGAATCATCTGATTTTTGTCGGTCAGATTTTTAATGCATTGTGTTTGAACTGCACAAACAATTTTATTTTTGTATTTTGATGGTAGGGAATAGGAAACAGCCGTAACAAACTAAATTTAATGAGCCTGAAAGATTGTAGTAAACTTACTGGTGCTTCTCTTTGGTAACAGTAGGTAGCATTTGTTGAGCATAGAGTCCCATCCTCCTCCCCCCACCCCCCAGTCATCATTCAGTATATGCTTTCCCTCTCTTCTTTTTTAATTTCAGAATATTATAGGAGGACAAATATTTTGGTTACATGAATTGCCTTTGCACAATGTGAGTCAAAATTACAAATGTGCCCCTCGTAGAGATAGGGTGCAGTGTACCCATTAGGTGTGAATTTACCCCTCTCCCCTTATCCCTCCCACCTGCCTTTCCGTGAGTTTTTATTACCAGTTGTGCACGTGGGTATTGATCAATTAGTTTCAAGTTAATAAAGAACACATGTAGTGTTTGTTTTTTCTTCTTAAGAAGCTTCACCTAGAACTGTCTCCAATTCCATCTAGGTTGTTACTTTATCTTTTTTTTATGGCTAAGTAATCAGAAGTAGTTATATACACACACACACACACACACACACACACACGTATAAAACGTTTTCATTAATCCACTCATGTACTGATGGGCACTTGGGTTGTTTCCACATCTTTGCAGTTGTGAATTGTGCTGCAATAAACACTCAAGTGCCTGTATCTTTTTGATAAAATGACTTTTTTTTTTTTTTTTCTCTCCTGTGGGTAAATACCCATTAGTGGGATTGTTGGATCTGATGGTAGGTCTACTTTTAGTTCTTTAAGGTATCTCCAGCTGAGTTTTCATAGAGGTTGTACGAGCTTGCAATCCCACAAGCTGGGTGTAAGTCTTCTTTCCTTTCCACCTCCTTGCCAATGTCTGTTGTTTGGGGACTGTTTGATAACAGGGATTCTCACTGGAGTCAGGCAGGTCTTCATTGTGGTTTTGGTTTGCATTTCCCTGAAGATTGAAATGTTGAGCATTTTTCCTTTGTTCATTGGCCACCGTAGTCTATCTTCTTTAGAAAAACTTCTATTGATGTTTTTTGCCCAGTATTTATGGGGTGGTTTGATTTTTTTTCTTTCTGATTTGCTTGTATTATTTATAGATTCTGGTTATCAGTTCTTTATTGGATGTATGGAATGCAAATATTTTCTCCCATTCCTTAGGTTGTCTGTTTGCTCTATTGATTATTTCCTTGGCTGTGTAGAATTTTTTTAAATTTAATCAGACTCTTTTAATCCTGGCAACTACTGTATTTAGCAATATTCACCTTTTGGTGTGTGTGTGTGTGTATGTATATGTATATATACACATCTTGATGTATTTAGCATATATTGTATATATACATATTAGCATATATGTGTATATATATACACATATGTATACATATATATACACATATATACTACTTTAGATGGGAAAACTGCTGTCCAAGTGGGCTAAATATATTATCTAGAAAATTAGAAGGAGCAGAACTTGATCTCAGAGATATCCAGTGCAAAACTAGCCTTTTAATCATTATTTTATTTCTCACAGTTTCAAATAATGTGGTGACCCCAATTAATATGAGTGAATTTGTGAAGTAATGAATGAATGAATTCCCTCATTCATTCCACTTTTTTTTAAACACCCAGGCTTGCAAAGTATTCTTGCAAATCAAGTAAGGTACCAATATTGTTACACAGAAGGTTAAATTCTTATGCCAAAGTTTTTTCTTTTTCTTTTTCTTTTTTTTTTTTGCAGTTTTTTGCGGGGGCTGGGTTTGAACCCGCCACTTCTGGCACATGGGGCCAGCACTCTACTCCTTTGAGCCACAGGTGCCACCCCAAAGTATTTTTTTTAAAGGTATGCCAATAGTTATATGCAAAGATAGGTAGATAAAGAAAAGGTAGAAAAATCAGAAAATCAAAAATCAGAAAATCAAAAATTCCCTAAGAAAAGCACTAAACTATCTTTATCAAGAGCAAAGGGGATTATTTCACAATGCAGTTGTGGGGGTAGAATTTAAGAAGAAAATGGCATTCAAAGTGGTTATTGAAGGTGGTCAGTATTTCCATAAGGATGGATTTAGTGGGACTGAGTTGGAGTGAATAGTACACTACCTTTTTTTTTTGCAGTTTTTGGCCAGGGCTGGGTTTCAACCCACCACCTCCAGTATATGGAGCCAACGCCCTACTCCTTTGAGCCACAGGTGCCGCCCAGTTCACTAATTTTGTTAAGAACACAGAGGTTAACATATATTAGGTACACACAGGGGTATAAATAAATAATTTCATCTATTCAGAATGTAGGGCACATAAATTGAGAAAAGGAAAAAAAATACAACCCAAAATGTTGGGTGGGTAAGGTTTGACAAGTCCTGAATGCCAAGCTAAGGAGTTGAAAATTTAGTGATGGGAATTGAAAAGCTATTGATTTTCCAGCAGGGAGTTCTGGTCTCAAAAACCATTTTCATTGTTGCTTATTCCTTCTTACAATATACTGACTTGAATTTCTTTTGGATAACAGCAACACTAGTGAAACAAACACTAGGTCCATGGATATGTTGATAATGTGATCAGTTAGCCTCATGTTAATCTGATGCATCCACCCTAGATTTTATATCTCTTCTTTATAGAACTTGTATTTGACTATAATTCTTGTAATATTTATCTTTACTATGAAGTTTTGAGTCTATCGAGCAATTATTTAATCGATAGATAGCATGACTTCAGAATATTTAGTTGCCTAATTATTGTTTATTGACTATGGAAATTGATAAGGAAATGTTGGATACTTGTTAAATAATTATTTTCTTAATGGATAAAATTTAAACAAACAAAACCCTAAAAATCTTTATTATCCTCTACCTGCAGCTGTATTTCAACAGCCATCTGAATCTGAGGTTTGGGAGACTTACCACATTTGCCATAATGAGAAGAGACTGTCCGTGTTGTTCCATCTTTATAAGCACTGTTAACACCTTTCTTTCTTTCTTTCTTTCTTTCTTTCTTTCTTTCTTTCTTTCTTTCTTTCTTTCTTTCTTTCTTTCTTTCTTTCCTTCCCTTCCCTTCCCTTCCCTTCCCTTCCCTTCCCTTCCCTTCCCTTCCCCCTTCCCTTCCCCCTTCCCTTCCCCCTTCCCTTCCCTTCCCTTCCCTTCCCTTCCCTTCCCTTCCCTTCCC
>CAUYPK010020438.1:0-16951 GCA_963574355.1 Loris lydekkerianus | reverse complement strand
GCTATAACCCAACTATACCACAAGACTATGAGGAAAGGACCAAGGAAGGGGAAGGGAGGGGGGAGGTTTGGGTGGAGGGAGGGTGATGGGTTGGGCCACATCTATGGTTCATATTTTTATCTATAATAATAATAAAAAATAATAATAATAAAAAAAAAGAAAAGAAACGTAAATATAGACAAATAATTACAAGTGGTGCACTTAAGAGAGAGAACGTTGTGATTCAGGAGAAGAGCATTTCTGAATTGCAGGATGTTTGGAGAGGACAAATGAGCTGGACTCATTTGGTGCATTGTGGTAGGAAATTACGAAGGAGATGAGGATGAAAAAGGAAGGCAGAACAAAAATCTGGCAAAAGGAATAGTAAGAGCAAAGGTGCCCAGGGAGGAAAGGATAGGCCATAATCAGAATACACCCAGAACACCAGGACATCATGAAGGATAAAGCCAAAAAAGTTGTTTGCAAGTGTCAGAGAGGTCTAGAATGCTGTGCTATTTGTACTTTACAAATCACTGCAGGCCGGTGCTTCTTCAGATGTGGTACACACACCTCTAGAGCAGGGTTTCACCTCCTTGACACTAGTGACTTTTGGGGCTGGATAACTCTTCATGGGGGCTGCAGTGGTTATTGTGGGATATTCAGCTGCTTCCCTGGCTCTACCCACTAGATGCAAATAGCCCTCTTTCCCCAGGTGTGACAATCAAAAATGTCTCTATACATTGACAAATGAGCCCTGGGAAGCAAAACCACACTCCATCCCCAATCCACAGAAAACCACTACTGTAGACAGTACCTGGCAGGGAGCCAGGGATATTTATTTACAGCCCATGAGGTTAAGATGGTAATTGGTGGCTCATGGCTGTAATCTTAGCACTTTGGGAGACCAAGGTGGGTGGATTGCCTGAGCTCAGGAGTGTAACACAAGCCTGAGCAAGAGTGAGACTCCTTCTCTATTAAAAAATAGAAAAACTGAGGCAAGAGGACCGTTTGAGTCTAAGAGTTTAAGGTTGCTGTGAGCTATGATAATGCCATGGAATTCTACACAGGGCGACAGAGTGAGAGTCTGTCAAGAAAGAAAAAGAGAAAGAAATAACGAAAGAGAGAGAGAGAAAGAAAAAGAGAAAGAAGGAAAGAAAAAAAAGAAAGAAAGACAGAAAGAAAAAGAAAGAAGGAAAGAAAGAGAGAGAATGAAAGAGGGAAAGAAAAAGAGAGAGAGAGAGAAAGAAAGAAAGAAAACAATATTAACAAAGAGAAGGATGCAAAATACATACTAATATAAAAGCAAAAACGTAAGACTTAAAGATTTAATAACTTCTCTGGGTTACTGCAGGTTGAAGCCCAGATCTTCATGGAACCTCTGAAATGTCCCAAGTACTACTGTCTGTACCTTTGTAAAAGTCAGGTTATCACCAGGTATAGCTCAGTATATAGAGAAAAGGGCTCAAAGGTAAAAGACTGTGTCAATTCAGTTCAGTTCACAGCAATGTTATCTTGAACACATCACTTCTCTTTTCTGGCCCTCAGTTTCCCAATCTGCATAACAAAGTTTCACTTGAAGTTTCAATAGTATACTGAATATGACAAAGTACACTCTAAGCATATAATTGTGTATAAGTGGTCATTCATTTTTACATAAACTTATAAGACTATTATATAAAAAATAGGATCCTTAGAAATAGTTCCATTATTATTTTGAAATTTTAATACATCAGTTATACCCCAAATGATAAACTCTCTGTATTCATTCAAAGGAATCTCCATAAAAATCTTTTCAAATTAACACAAGAAATCGTCTAATCTTTCAGGTAGTTTGAGGAGTTGAAGAAACCACCAATTTATAGTCTCACATCTCTACCTCAAAGAATTTAGACAATTTCAAAATCAGAAGCGTCAAAAGTCCCATACAGAACTTCAATGAATGAGTTACATTATTATTAAGCTGATTTAAAGCTTAGCTTCCCATAAGCAATGAATTATTCTTTTACAAAGTTGTTTAAGATTATACATATTACTTCAAATGTTGAAATATAAAACTGGTGGCTTCATTAGGACGGTGCCACTTTTAAGGTAAGTGGAATCAGAAAACCTACTAACTACATTAAAAAGATTAACTACTTTTCCAAGGAAAGTGGGTTTTATGAACTCAAGCCTGAAATTTGGAAAGTGTGGAGTTATATTCATTTTGCAAATAACTCACTAACATCATAAATTAATTAAACCAAGCAGCAAATATTTTCACAGATCAATGAGCTATTGCTAAAGGGTACAGTACAATTGAATTACAGACTTGGTTAAATGTCATTGCTTTATCACAGTGGGCCTTTCAGAGTTGAGTCACGTTAACTAATTCAACTATTCAACCAGAAGCTGTTTTACTTCCAAAATTTCCAAGTATCAAACATCAATTCTACTTGGCAGCTGGCCTTTATGTTCAGCTCTTCTTACTTCTCTTCTGAGATTTACATATACTATTTTTGAATGCAAAGTTAAGAATAATACTTCTGCAGGGGCAGAATGAGTAAGAATAAAAGAAGGGTGCAGAAAATCATGCTAGAACTTAAAATTAGCTTCTTGTGGGCAACTTCCCCACAAAGATGATCCACAGTCCCAACATGGTGACAGTGTTGCCTCAAGCACAGGTAGTGATGATGACCAAAAGGCCTGACCTGTTATTCCCCCTGTGGCCTCTAAGATATATGACCGTATGTGGCAGTCAAAGAAAAGGCGAAGCATGTGTGTGTGGGAACAAAGGGTGAAAGAAACTATTGATTGCTCATGTCCCTGGGTTGTACTTAGTGTCAGAGTGCCTCCTGAAGCACCCATGTACTTTGGAGGCTGCTCTCCCACTCCAACGAAGAGTGGCTTTACTCAGACAACAGCAAAGAATCATCTACAATGAAAGCCCCAGTCTATCAGATCTTTTCCATCTACCACTATGGATCTATTCCCACCCTTCTCCATCCTGAGAAGGCTGACCTATTTAGACTTGGGATTGGCTGTGGGAGGCACAAGCAGGAGATCCAAGCTGCTCCAAGTTAGCTGTGTTCCTCACCCAAAGGCCATAGTTCCCTCTTAGGTGACCCTCTCCCACCACTGCCCCTCAAGTCCAAGGGGTGATGCACCATCCTTTCTTGGTTTCTCTCGATCCTGTCCACACCCTTGTAAATTGTCTTGTGCTTTAACTCTCTTCAGTTACCTCATCTGAGCGTGCTCTCTGTCTGTGGGCAGGACCCTGACCGACTCACTCACCAAAGCCTTTCCATTAAATACACCTGCACTTCCTCCTTTATCTTTTTCATCATTGAATGAGAGGAGACCTCCACCAGTGTCTAGAAAGGCCAATCTCCTCTCCTCAAAGATAAATACAGCAAATACTCGGCAGGAAAAGACAAAGAATCGAGTCCAAATCCTGACTACTATTTGGCACAAAACTGAATTAACAGCACAGAAACACTAGAAATGTGCTAAGTGAATTTACCTGCATTAATTAGATCTGCATCAGCTTCATGTTGTAGTGGATATGGACCCTGTCAAACACAACACACACTCAATTAGCAAAAGAGGATTCTCACTGAATCACCCAGTAAAAGTAAAATCCTACAATGTTATCAACCAAAGGCTTTTAAAAGGGGAACCTTTTAAAAATAATTCTGACGTGCTCGGGACTCTGTTTTTCATATTAATTAGTCTTTTCTATACTAATAGTTATAATTGGGCAAGTAAAAAATATTTTCTAAAAATGACTCATTTGAAAGAAAAATTATACTATTAGAAATACAGGCCAATTAAACAAGAAGAATTATTTGGTACCCACTATGCAGCCAATGTTATTCACCAACCTTTTTGGTGGAGTCTATGACAATAAACTAACACTGCATTATTTCACAAGAAGGACCTGCACAGGCAAAGTTTCAACTTTGGGATGTGAAACACCCAAAAGCCTCAATTTGGGGGCATAATCTTACCTCTCATTACTTCTAAGCTTTGATATATTTCTGTCCTCATGTTGTCTTTGCTCAGTTTTGTGTGTATTTTTATAAGGCAATTCTACCTATTTGAATAGGGCAAGTAGTTTCATAACCTAAAGCATATTAAAGAAAAAGGGAGGAAAAGGAAATAGGGAAAATGAAAAGGCATAAAATAAAAAAAAAAGACTTGATAAAGAAAACTTTATTTCCATCTTACCAAACCCAGGACTCCATTTTCACTTTGAAGATGAACAGTCATATTTGGGCTAATAAAATTGCTGGCCAGAAGAGGGATTCCTATGCCCAAATTAGCTGGAGAAAAAAGATGTTAAGGCCTAGCATATTAACAGGTAGAGAGAGAGCACTGCAAACCTCCCACATGTATAAATTTGAACAGAAGCTTTCTTTAAAGGGAATGTGTTCTGGATGTAACAAATGATTATATACATATTCTTCATTCATGCTCTGAGCATTATTTTGTGATTTTTCCAAAAGAAAATCTCACAGATTTTTCAATAATACTAATATGTTCTTCTGTCAAGATATCAAAGTGTTACCTTCAGAAGCTAGCCAAGAGATCATTTTAACAAAAATGTAAGACAATTTTATTTTCATTAATGTACTCAGCAACTTAGGACTGATGTATTATGACTGATGTATTATTAAACATGACCTTGTTTAAAAAATGATTTTCAATATTCAAAACTCACAGTAAAAACAAAGATGATTTAGTATTTGTCATCTTATTTAATAAATAAATCAAGTCACTTTTTCCTTTTTTTGTGACAGAGCTTGCTCTGTTGCTTGGACTATAGAGCAGTGTGTCACTGTAGCTCACTGCAATCACAAACTCCAGGATTCAAGAGATCCTCCTGCCTCAGCCTTCCAAATAGTTGAAACTACAGGTGCTTACCACAACAGGAGGCTAATTTTTGTGTTTTTAGTAGAGAAAAGGTATTACTATATTGCTCAGGCTGATTTATAACTCCTGGCCTCAAGAAATCCTCCAGCCTCAGCCTCCGAAAGTGCTAATATTATAGCAGGACACATCGTCCCCATTTTTAAGTTTTTAGAAAAGTTTTCTGACAGTACCAGAATGATTGCTTAAAAATTTAGCAGATCCTTTGGATCTCTGTGGCAGCATTCATTGGTAACTGAATTTTCTCTGAGACATAAAAAGGGAGAGGAATTAAGTTTTAGCAAATACAACTGAAGCAGTATATAAAGTAGCTGTGGTAAGTCATCAAAGAGCTAACTGAGGGTGGCACCTGTGGCTCAAAGGAGTAGGGCGACAGCCCCATATGTCAGAGGTGGCGGGTTCAAACACAGCCCTGGCCAAAACTGCAAAAAAAAAGAGAGCTAACTGAGACAGTTGAACCTTTTTCCTTACATGATAAAAACAGGATCAACCCTGATTCCTATGCAATGGTGTGAGTTCAAACCTGCTTCTCAACGCAGGCAGACTGACCACATCAGCAATCCTCACACTGCCTGAAAATTCTGCCTGCTAAAAACAAAAGGCCTCACCGGAATTAGTATAAAGAATGATGCACTGACGAGATTCTAATAACAGTGAAATGTTTATCAATCAAGCCCAGAAAAAAATAGTTTCTATATAATGTCATATTATAAACTACCAAGGCCAACAAGATAACTCAATGACCCAGATCACTGTGGACACAGTCTATGAAGCTATGATGACAGCTATTTAGTTCACCTTTTAGCAAATCACAGGCTACTACAGGTATAATATCATCGTATTTCATTTCTCACAGTGATGTACAGAACACATTGAGAGATTCTGCTATGAACAGGTATTTTTAGGTAAGAGCAACCAAAATTATAGGCCTTATACTTCAACTCCATCATATTCTGTCATTTTCTCATTCTTTAAAACTTTTGAGTAAGTCAGACACCAGGGAGATAAAGGTCTATGTATTCTGGGTTGAAAAAGAGAGATGATAAGAAAAGGCCATTTATATGAATTGACTTGCAAATATTTTTCATAGGCAATACTGTAACAGTGAATAAAGAACACCTAGAAATCATCATATTCCAAAAATCAGTGTCACAGTCAGTATTTCAGCATCAGTATAAGGCTGGGTTGGGAGGAAAGCTCAGTGACTAACTTTCCCCTACTAAGTCAAGCTGGCTGATTCCCCATCTTGCTGACACAAGAGGTGGAATAGACGGAACATGATATTCTTTTCTCCCATGTGAATTCTGACCATAACACCAGGGATAAATTGAGAAATTAAAAAAAAAAAATAAGGAGGAGGTAAAAAGAAAAGGGAAAAGCAAGTATTCTAGTCAATATCACAGTCTGATATTCAGGGATTAGAGAAGCTCAAAGAGTGGAGACATTTGCTATGTTTATAATTCCTCCTGGCCCATGCCCTTAAGTATGACATCACTGTGTCTACCAGCCAACAAACATTTATTTTATCATATGCAATTTGTTTTTTTTCTTTCTTTGAAAACTAGCAAAATGATAAACAGACTCAGTTATTTAAATGCATTCAAAATCCAAATACTAACTGTACTAAATTAATGTCCTGCCTCTTTTTTGATAAAGTACCTAAAGCAGAATTTGAATCATTTGTTGACTATCCTTACAAAACATTAGACGATAAAAGGGTATATTCATGGGATCTTTGCCAAGAGAATCAGAAGATCATTAAGAAGTTGGATTTTATGTTTCAATGAGTATACAAATGTCAAAATATAGAGAAAAAAGACAGCATTGGTTATCCATAATAATTCTGAGATTTGAAACCTTTATCTTCAGTTTCCTAATAACCTCTAGTTAAACGCTAAATTGCCCTGAAATCATTGCATACTAGAAATAGATAAACAAAATTTTGGTTCCATTTTATTTCAAAAAGGCAAACTGATTATGATCCCAATTGTATATATCTTGACATCTTTGAGTTATATTCCAAATTTTGAAGAAAAATTAATCAATAGCTTTAAAAGTTACCATGGATTAGACATCAGTCACTACACAGAAGGCCAATAGCCTGACCAATATGGGGCGTCAAGAGCTATGTCTTTGCTCAGTCTCAAAATGACAAAGGATACCATACATGCCATCCTCAAACTCAAGAGCTGCCCGCTTGATGATACGTTCCCTTACATCATCTCCAGGCTTCCCAGATTTGGCTTTTCCATCTCCATCTTTCCGGATTGATAAACGCTTCAAAATAAACAGAAATACATTATTCATGAATGAAGGTATGCTTTGTATTTTAGCACTACCAAAATATAAGATTTTACTGGAAAAAAATAACTAACACTCTCCCATTACTATTGAGACAAATATGCAATATATAAAACACATGCAACGCTTAATGACAGAAATAATTCTTCGGGGAGTAAATGAAAGCACTCACATAGATTTGTTTGGAGAAGATATGCCCGTTCTGTTTGAAGCAAATCATACCCCGTTATTATCACACTCCCTGCTACTACTGTTACTTTTAACTCCTGCACCTGAATTCCCCTCAAGTACTCAGGGATTGGCCAGAAGAAAGACAAAAACCTTGGGAGTCTGTTTTTCTTTGCTGTCAGAAAGTGTTCACCAGGTGTTGCCGCTGCCAATTGCCTATTTCCACCTGCAGGGTCCAGCGTGGTTTTGCTACAAGTGCATCACAGGAATCATAAAACTGTCTAGAAACTAGCCAGGAAACTACTTCTATTAATAAAATCCTTAACACAGACTCTGGTTACTGTTTGCAAAGGTCCCATACTTTCCCTAGACTTCTGATGCCGGTTTTGGACAGCATGTCTCTCCGTCTGATGTCTACAAGGTAGTGGGATCTCTGGTCCTCTGAGTTCCCTACTGTATCGATATTCTGTTGCTGATTCTTAGACACTGTTTGAATCTTAATATCAATTATGGCCAGCTTATCATTCTCTATGCTTTCACTTAGAACACCAATGTACCCACTCCTTGTCATAATCTCTTGTCTTCCCACTACCCACAGCCCACAGCCAATGATGTTCTTTCTGCATTCTGAAAGTGCAAAGCTATTTCAAGATAGTCAGACATTTCTGAACAATCAAACATTAAGATTCTAGCAGGGGTAGAGCCACCAAAGACGTGATTATTCTTCTCTACCCTCTAAGACAGCCAGCAAAACCATGCATCATAGTTTAGGACGGTGGCAGAAGCCTAGCAGATGTGACCTAGAGAATCACATGATATGGTGATATGTACTGAAGGAAATTAGAAGTATTTTGCCTTAAAATACATTTCTCTGACATTTTGACATGGCTGCCATGAGTCTCACAGATAGAAATAACACTAAAAAGCTATCATTTACTGGAAGGAAATCTATAGAGAATGCAGCCAGGTCTATCTCCCCCAAGAACTGAGTTTCTGATACCTTTTAAGGTCTGAAAAGAAACATTTACCATCTATTTGTTCTGAGGCCTGACACCTTTGAAGTTTCACTTACACAAAACCACCTCTGCTACCTTCTCAAGTTTCTCCCTGTCTCCCTCCCAAAACCTGAAACCCCCCATTGAAAAGTTGAATATTCAGTTTTGAGGGTCCCCTTATATATTTTTTAACATATATATGTTAAAATAAATTTGCATAGATTTTCTCTTATTAACCTGCTTTATTGTGACTTGATTTTTTCAGCAAACCTTCCAAGGGCAAAGGGGATGTTTCCCTTGTTGTCAACAGTACTTTGTGAAGATCAGGCATTGTCAGGCTGAACAATGGCACAATCAAGTTCATGAGAAGCCCCTACTAAGATCTAAAACAAGTTCCTCCTGCTCAGCCTCAATTCCTGATCATGGGGAATGGCCCCAGGGACATTTCTCTCTGGTAATCAGATCCATAAACACTGAAAAGGAAGCTAAGTCAATTACCTCAATTCTTTTCTCATATTTTTCTCCCTTTATAAGGCGATGTACATAAATCTGAGGAATATGAATGTCTTCTGGAGCAAATGTGCCAATATCCACAATTTCTTCAACCTAGAAAAAGCAAAATTTGTTCAAAAAATTAGATAAGGAAGTAAGCTTTAAGGAAGTTTAAACTAACATTTTTTGTTTTTACACAAGTGAAGTATATGCATCTCTACCTATAACAGGTCAGATATAATGCAAATATACATATGAGAGAATATGTCCCTATATCTACGTTTTCTTATTAAATCATAAACAACAGATCATGTATACATTAATGCACTTATGGGGTACAACGTGCTGATTTCATATAGAATTAGGAACGCTTACATCACACTGGTTAATATATAACTCATCTCGTTTACTTGATTATTGTTGTTTGTATGTGCACATATTTGTAATGTATAATATATTATAACTTCTGGAGACATTAAAGAGAAGAAATTCAAATACATGTGTTTGAACACAAAAATACAGAATATAAAATTCCAAAACTTAGTTTTTGCCTAAAACAGCTTCAGTTACAAATATGTCAAGTGGCTGGTCAGTACAGCTGCTTGAACTTTCACAAATTGCAGCTCAACTATGCAAAACTTGAAAGCACATCCCTCAGACACAGATTTTCAAAATTAATGGGAAATTTATCATATCAAAGACAAAAATCTGTAAAACATCTGCTCTGTCAATTGAAGAGCTTTTTAAATATAGATACAAATGCTATTTGTATCAGTTTTTAATTATTTCTGCTGTCGCCGTCCTAGAATCATGATAGAATTATAATCACTGAAATAATTTACTTAAAGACAGATAATTTCAATATAGAAATTTCAAAAAGGAAATATAACTATTAACTAGAAATACTCAAGTTAAATAGAATTTAAGTTATTCACAGAGAGTAAGGGCATTTCATATGGATATAAAATGCATCCCATGTCAGTCTACTATTTTAGAATTTATTTTAAAAAAAGATAATTTTTACATCAATATACAGGAAAAAACTCCTTATGACAAGGATCAAAAAACTAAATACCTGTTGTGGCCAAAGAATAAGTTTCTGGTGAGATTTTATATATATACACAATTTATATACACATATGTATATATTTTAAATTGTGAGTATTCAACTAAATAGATACTGTACCCTAAACCAAATAATTATTACTTACATGAACTGATTTATTCGAGGAGTACTGTATTGAATTTGTCTTCCAATTTTTTTTTTTTGAGACAGAGTCTCACTTTTTCACCCTTGGTAGAGTGCCATGGTATTAAAACTCACAGCAACCTCAAACTCTTGGGCTCAAGCGATTCTCTTGCCTCAGCCTCTGGAGTTGCTGGGACTACAGGTGCCCAGCTACAACACCCGGCTATTATCAGAGTTGGGGTCTCAATCTTGCTCAGGCTGGTTGTCTTCCAATATTAAATAAACTCCCCAGAATAGCCCTCTATGCTATTCTATTAATATTACGATATGCCCTCACCAGGCTCCTCCTGCGATGAAAGACTACCAGAGATAACAGGTGACATTCTAGTTGTGCAATGAGCCCAAATAGCTGAAAAAAGACCAGTATGGTGGATCAAAGCTATATTCTTTGATAAACAAAAAGATCTTGATCAAAGTCAAATGAAAATTCCAAGGAAGTGTCAGGAAACATGCTAACATCCAGGTTGAACCAGTGGGTGGACATGCAACTGGGGATGGAGTAGGGAGAGACAAGAGGACCTTTGCCACCACACTCAGTGTCTTTCTCTCCAAACCTCTCAATGCTCCAGTATTCTCTGAGGCGGGGACAAGGTAGAGAGAAGGTAGAGTTGGGAAATGCTGAGCAGCTAAGCACTTATAGCTACCTTGTCAACTGGTAGGAACTTTCAGCCCCGAGGGCTCATTCACATCTCTACACAATTTAAGACTTCAAAGAAGTTCTTCAGTTTAAAAATATGTTTCAATAATTCATCTATTATCCTGAGGGTACAGATGAAGATTTATTCATGAAAACATTAACCACAGCATTTACTATAATAATAATGAGTTGAAAACAACTTAAATGGTCAACAAAAGGGAAACAGTAAAAATAAACATGATGAATCAATATTATGTTCTCATATTTAATGACAGCTTATAGTTTCACATTTCATAAAAATGTCAGATTTTGTATAAGTGAATAAATATCCATGGGTATGCACTTTGACACATTATTTCTGTATCTACAGATACTGAAAGGAAACACATTGAAATGCTAATAATTGTTATCTCTGGGTGACAAGCTATTGTTGGTTCCCTTTTATAATGGGGGTGGGTAGCCTACAAATGTTATTTTTTTAATAAGGGCAATAAACAACAAGTAAGTAGTTTCCAAAACTGAGAAATACTACAACATATGATAAATTCTACAAATTAGTTAGACATCTACCTACCAAAAGGGACATTTTAAAAAGAAAATGGAGATTCTAAGAAACTAGTTTCTATACCCTAAAAGCAGTTATGACATTATATACTAAACTAAAGAAACCCTTTGTCCCTTCCTATTCAAAGACAATAATGTGAATTGTTTTCCATGCCTAATACTACTCCAGAAGGTCAGGTCTTCAGATCTCCTGCTTGAATTTTTATAGCAGTTTGCTAATTGGTCCCCCTGCCTTACTCTTTAGCAAGGGCAAAGAACATAATGGAAAAAATAAAAATAAAACAAGTAGGACCTTTGCCACCACACTCAGTGTCTTTCTCTCCAAACCTCTCAATGCTCCAGTATTCTCTGAGGTGGGGACAAGGTAGAGAGAAGGTAGAGATGGGAAATGCTGAGCAGCTAAGCACTTGTAGCTACCTTGTCAATTTAAATCAGAAATGTTGATGATAACCAGTCACTTTGCTTCTGGTTCCACCAAAGAAAGTTCCAGCAAAAAATACCAAATCAAGACAAAGCTTCATTACCAAGCACAATTATATCAGAATTTTATAATGATTAGAGAGAATGAATGATTCCTGGTAAAAACAACTCTGATGACAAGCAAGAATCTAGTTAAACATAATCAGTTCCACTCTTTGTCATTCTAACATGAATGATTTTCATATTGTAGAAAAAGCACATGCAGCATTTGTCAAAACAATATCAACACTCAACAGTATTAAAAATGTACAAAAATCAAAGCTTTCTCAGAGTTGGTTAGCAGAGTTAATAGAAAAGGAAGAAAATATTTGAGGTAGAAACCAAAAGAAGAAAACACTTATTTTCAGACAATCTGTGAAAAGAGTTTAATCTTTTTTTAAACTAAAGAGGCAGAACTATCTTAATGCCCATGATTAATATTAATAGGACGGATGACTTCCGAGCTAGTTTTGTGGGACCTTGAGAAGGGAAAAGAAGAAATGAAGAAGATTACAGAGTCTTATGAGATCAGATGACAACATTAAGAACCAATGGAAATCTGAAAGCGATGAGTAAAATGGACTTCCTAGGGAAAAAGTAAAATAAAAGATGATGAGAGCCCTAACTAAAGATGGTAGAAGGCACTTCCTGAAATTACAAGTGGGTGAGAAAGAATAAGGACAAAGAAGAAGCCTCAGTGCAAAGGGCAGAAGTAAGTGTCCTCAGAGCTGAAGTTGGAAAAGGTAGCTAAGAACAAGCCAGACTGCTCCTGGCACTATGAATAGTTCTTGCACAGTACCACCTGGTACAACTAGAAATCCAGACACTTGAAGCATCTCTAATTGGTACTTGTCTTCAGTCATTAGCCAGAAAATAGAGGCTGGGAAATGTTAATTGTTATTGATTTGAACTTTGTTTTAAAATGTTGCTGTCTCTGCCCTGTGCTCTTTCTACTTTATAACTCTGAAAAGTTTTATGTTAAAGCTCAGAGAAGGTTAAGAATTCATCCCTTGGTGACAACATTTTTGTATTTACTTGGCAAACATTATTTATACCTCAGGTAAGGAAACAGAGGAGCTGCAAAGCAATAACGTTCTTATTTTTTGTTTTATTTTAGTGACAACCTCAATCCATTATAGACTCAAAAATGGGCCGACCCTAAAATTTGTTAGTGGAAAATGCTGCGCACCTGCAAAATGCTTTTTATGATAAAAAGTGAGGGCTGCTTGGGGAGGAAGAGGAAGATTCACACTCCAGATTTGCTTCCTGAGTCATTTCAACTTTCAAAAAAGTTTAAGAGGAACATTCTTCCTTTGCCAAGAAATAGAAAGGCAGACAACAAGCAATAATGTCTAGAATCACGAGAAACACGAAGTAACTCCAAAATAGCATAAAGCTGCGGAAGACGAGAAAAATAGGAGAGGGAGGCAATGAGCACGAGCAGAAAAAACTACAAAGTAGAGGCAAGGGTGCCCTGGATGCTATAAAAATTTAACCCAGAGAGAGTGAAACTAGAAGGAAAAGTGAATAAGACCTAGTGTTTGATAGACCATCAAGTGACTACAGTTAACAATAATCTATTGCACATTTCAAAATAGCTAATGTTCTCAGAATAAATTGTCTTGATTTGATCTTTACACATTATATGAGTGTACCATATCGTGTACCCTGAAGATATGTGCATCTATGATACGTCAATAAAAATTAAAAATAATTTTTTTAAAAGAAGAAATGTGGAGCAAGGGGAGGTTAGCATGTAAGGCATCTTTCTCAAAAATCCAAAGGAGGGAAAAAAATTTCAAAAGTGCAAGAAGGTGAATATATTCTTAAACTTCATTCTAAAGGCTCATATACATACTACCAGTACAAAAATATAGGAGAAAATGGCAGGAAAGTTAAAAGTACCAGGAACACATATATACAGTCTTAGATCATTGGTTCTCAACTTTCCTAATGCTGCGACCCTACAGTTCCTCATGTTGTGGTGACCCCCAACCATAAAATAATTTTCGATGCTATTTCATAACTGTAATTTTGCTACTGTTACGAATCGTAATGTAAATATCTGATATGCAGGATGTATTTAGGCGACCCCTATGAAAGGGTCATTCCACCCCCAAAGGGGCCACAACCCACAGGTTGAGATTGGCTGTCTTAGATGTTTGTAAGGAAATGCACAAAGACTGAAAATAAAAAAAAAATTATTTTTTATCATTGAATTTGGAACCTTAAAAATGGTGCTAAATAAAATTGCATAGTCATTATTAAAACCTGGTAGACTGGCTCGGCACCTGTAGCTCAAGTGGCTAAAGCGCCAGTCACATATCCCAAAACTGGCAGGTTTGAATCCAGCCCAGGCCTGCCAAACAATGACAGCTACGACCAAGAAAAAAAAAAAAAAAAAAAAAGTCAGGCATTGCGGTGGGCACCTGTAGTCCCAGCTACTTGGGAGGCTAAGGCAAGAGTATCACTTAAGCCCAGGGGTAGGAGGTTGTTGTGAGCTGTGATGCCCAGGGCGACAGCTTGAGGCTCTGTCTTCAAAAAAAAAAAAAAAAAAAAAAAAGCCTGGTGGACTGGATCTTACACCAGTGGACATTCTACAACATCCAGTGGAAATAGACAAAGAACAGACTCTGTCAAGAAAATATATACACATCTGCAAGCCACAGACCTAGGATTGAAATGTGGTAAAGAATATTTAAAATGAGTTTTAAAAAAGAAAGAATATCACAATCATGGTCCTATAATCAGATCACACTCACCAAAGATGTGGATGATATATTTTTAATAGAAGTGGCAAAATTGGCTGAGAAATTAAGATAGAAGAGATGCCAATTATTTGACCATTTTTCTGTTCATCATATTCTGCTAATAAATTCTATATTGCCTCATGACAAGTTCTATCTTTGAGAATAAAACAATGAATTAAATCATAATTCTGGACTTCTCACCAATAAAAATAAACTACTTGACAAAGTAGGAAAGATGAAAATCCTCAGGAAAAAAATGATAATATAAGAAGGAATCTGCAATCAGGAAGTGAGTCCTGGGGATATATAGAAATATATTTCAAAAGCAGCAAATTTCAAAAGTTCATAGAAAAGAGAAGCAATTTCCAGTGGTCAGAAATTCAAAATGGCAAATAGGCTTATAAAGGATATGAGGATCTCATTACCCCTATCCTGACAACATAAAAATGGGTCATCTTGGTGATAAGAGAATGAATGGGATATAAAGAAATGAGTATAACTACAAGGTTAGTTTTGTGTTTTCTCAAAACCTAAAAGGGCTCATATGAAAGAGAGACTCGCATGACCTCAGACAAATGAAAGTCACAAGCAAACTTCAGAGGCTGTCAAAAGGCACAGAATTAGAACGAGATGAGGCTTGTCCAAAATGCTGCAAATGATGAAAGGGTAGTTTCTGGGGTAATTTTGTTGCTGCTGCTGGGGAATTTGGAAATGACAATCATCGCTGCTTGGGCAGAAGACAGGAGAAAACAAAGCAGCTCAATTCCATTTTGTTCCTGACTTCACCATTAGGGAGAAGGAAGGGGCAGAACCAGAATGGTCAAGAACAAGTGAATTATCAGAAGAAATGCCCAGATTCGCTGAACTAATTCTCTGCTTTAGACCCATAAAATTTATACCCCAGGATTCTTAAAAAGCCTGAAGATAAGAGTCCAAGTTACAGCCAAGTAAAAAATTGGTGTCAGCAGATGGAGAGAGGCAAATATTCTCCTTTTCAAAATGAGGGTTTACTCCACCAGCAATATTCTAGAACGGATTATTAAACAGATGATTTATAAGGCCATAAAGCAAGAAAAGAATATTACTGAACAGCAGTATGAGTTTCTCCCTATATCAAGTCATGCAAAATGAACTTAATTAATGTGTGATCGAGCTAGCACAGAGGCAGGCCAAGAGTAAGCCAGTGTGTAACTGCCTCTCCAGAGCATCTGACCACAACCTTCATGTAAGAATCCTATAGACACAAAAAAAAAAAAAAAAAAAGAATCCTATAGACACAGTGGGAAAATGTAACTTGGGTTCATTCACTTTAAATCAACAAATACTAAGTACCTACTAGAATCACCAATGGAGAAAACAGGTGCCTGCTCTGAGGTACAGACTGGTAGATAATGAGATGAAGAACAACACAAGTACCGGGGATGGACAAAGCCTTAAAAGGAAGACTTCAGTGCTGTAGTTTTTAATTAATAGAGGAGCATGTACCTCCTAAAGAATCTGATGAAAGCTACAAAGTCAGTTAGAACACATTTACCTATAAAATCCTTCATAAGATTCCAGGAAATTGCTCCATACAACCCTTCTATCCCTACTCTCCAAACCTAGGGAAGATCACAGATGATTAGGAAAACAAACAAACAAACAAACAAACCCCGCTCCAATAGTTTCATGTCATTGGTCTCATCCTGTTTAACATCTTGATCAAGGGCTTCATTGACAATAAGGAGGGTCAGCACTATGGGTAAAACTCTAGGGGACAACTAACAATTCTGAACAGATGCATCTGGCTCTAACAGAGAAGACACTCTCAGGCTCATGCCTCCAAGAATTTACAAAATTTTTGAGTGACAAAAATCATATTCAGGGAGTTCAACCACTCTTTTAAATACTCTTAAGAATATTATGCTCCTGAAGCAAATCAATATCTTCATATCACAACCATAAAGGGTCAGTTTCCCTTTCTTGCAATTAAATGAGTTCTTTCTTACTATTACAACAGTGTGCCTGAGATGAAATTTTGTCTGGTTTTAGTAGTAAAAAGGCTGTCCTTCACCTGATCATTAGCTTTCTTTTAAATTTTTATATATAAACATACAAAATAATATGTGTAATATATATGTAATGATATATGTAATATTTAGTACACACATATATATGTAATATATAATCAATATATGAGATTATGTGTAATACATATATTACATGTATACAATATATAATATGTGATATATTACATATATAATATAGTATATATTACATATATTACATATATACGATATATATCACACATAATGATATATATAGGTAATTTTTTTTTCTTTTTTTTTTTTATTAAATCATAGCTGTGTACATTGATATGATCATGGGGCATCATATACTAGCTTCATAAACCATTTGACACATTTTCATCCCAATATTCAACATAGCCTTCCTGGCATTTTCCCAGTCA
>CAUYPK010020435.1:0-15034 GCA_963574355.1 Loris lydekkerianus | reverse complement strand
CTTGAGAATATTCTATTAACTTTGTTCCCCTGAAGCTACTTCCGTCTTTGTGCCCTGCTCAGAAACTAGTCATTGTCTTGAAAATAGGAGAGATTTACTGAAAGGTGATGGTATTGATATGTAAAAATAAAGTAAGAAAATTAGGAAGCTAATCGTTAAAGGATTAAGTGTGTACCTGACTGAAAAAGTATAAAACCTAAACTTAAAATGAAAACTTTGCTATACACCATGTCAGAGTGTATGGTCTGTTTCTTGATTTAATAATTACAGGAGTAAGTTTTACACCTACCGCAAAGCTTCTGCTCGTTCACCTCTCTGATCATGCAACAGTCACATGCTGTTTCAAAAATAAATAAATAAATACAACTTTGGTAGAATGGAAAAATGTGCCTTTCATGTCAATTCATGATATCCTGTGTGTGAGCAGAAAGGTAGAGTTGACTATATCTCATGACATGGGTATTTCTTATGCTGTGAGCTTTTTGAGCACCTCAAATTTTGGAAAACATCTTCAAGAAGCTTAAATGAAATAAAAAGTTCACCCTTTGAATGTGTATAATTCTGTGTTTCTTAGTATAGTTACACAATTGTACAGCTGTCATCACAATCCAATTTTGGAAGTTTATCTTCTCCTCCTCACTCAACTAATGTCAATACCAATTGGCAGTCACTTACACTTTCCTACTACACTCCCCTCCCTGTCCCCTACTACTAGCAGACAATTTACCTTGTCTTAAGGTTTTATTCTGCATTCTGACATGCACTGTTTGGTCCTGTGTAGGTGGTCTTATTGCCTTATTAAAATGATTTGAGGTTCATTGCCATTATAATATAAATGTACTGCATTTCTTTTGATTGATGAAAAATATTCCATCACGTGAGTAGAGCATGGTATATTTATCCACTCATCCCATTATTAATCCTGAAGACATTCTCTTCTCATCTGGGCTTTTTTTTTTTTTTTGTTGTTGTTGTTGTTGTTGTTGTTGTTGTTTTTGCAGTTTGCCTGGGGCCAGATTTGAACATACCACCCTCTGTATATCGCACTCTTGTTCTAAAGACAGAGCAACAGACTCTGTCCCTTACCTCATATTTTTAAAAGTTTTTATCAACTAGTTATTTTGCCTTTATCAAATGCTTATTCTGTGTCTATTGAAGGTGACTCTTTTGTTTTTCTTTTTGATTCTATTAAAGTAGTTTGTTCTACTAGTTTATTTTACCATATTGGGCTGGGCCAGCAATCATGGTAAGAAATCCATTTTGGGCTTCATGTATAAAATATTTTGTATGGCACCTGACTTTTCCTACACCTATACAGAATTTCTCTTGTACATTGGATACTACTTTTTCCCCAATGTCACAGAAATATACAATGCTACTATCATAGCTGAAGTAAATTCAAGGTGATAAGCTCAAGGGATCCTTCTGAGTTTATGCTTCACAGCAGCTGAGAGTACAGGCACATGCCACCACTGCTGGGAAAGTTTTTCACTTATTTCTTGGACAAGAGGTGTCTTACTATGTTTCTCAGTCTGGTCTGAAACCTCTCAGCTTCCAGGAATGTTTTTACTTTCTGAATTATAAATCCATTCAGTATAAATATACTGAATTATCTGGTATGATAGGTGTGAGCTCTGGTGCTCACCCATGCTTTTAAGTTTTGGTGAAGTTTTTTCTCAATAATCCTCATAGATAACAGACTGTAGATTACAAAGATATAAAAATAAAAAAAAATAAAATCTCTGCATATTCAGGGATCAGTCGTATAGTTTGTTGTTACTACAGAGTTTCACTTAAGATGAAGAGGAGAGAGATACAGGTTTAAAAGAAATGAAGGAAAGGAGAAATGAAGAATGGAGAAAGCAAATGAATGAGGGAGAGACAATTGTAGGAAGGAAGAATAAAATGAGAAATGGATGATGAAGGAGGGATGTGGGAAACAAAGAAAGAGAAAAAGATCAAACTTGGTGGCTCACACCTTATAATTCCAGCCCTCTGGCATGCTGCGATAAATGGAGTTCCTGAGTGATGGAGTGCTGAAAACAGGCTGAGAAAAAGTCAGATTCTGTTTGTACTAAAAGGAGAAGAATCATCTAGGCATTGTGAAAGGAACCTGTAGTTGTAAACATAAGAATGTCAGGCAGAAGGATTGCCTGCATACTGGAGTTTGAGGTTGCTATGATCTAGGCTGAGGTCATAAAATACTATCCTGGGCTACATAAGGAAACCATATCTGAAAGATACCCATACACAAAAATATGCACAGACAAACCAACAAACCAATGAACAAATATTTTCTTCATCTAAAAAAAACCAGAATTACCTAGCCTGTGCAACCAAGGTGGACACCCTTAAGATATGTGAAACTATGACCAAATTAAGGCTTTAGCCAGGCATAGTAAAGTTGTAAGCTTCTCTCAAATGGATGTTTTGGAATAGCTGTCAAACATGTCTTGATATAGCACAGCAAGGTCATTGCCAGTGGAAAACTTGGGAGGGCGCCAGTTCCATCTAATGAGTGTGGTGAGTTTGACTTCATCCTGGAATTAAAAAAAAAAAGCAAACAAACAAACATAAAAAAATATACATACATACATACATACATACATACATACATACACCCAGGTGTTGGGGTGGGATCTTGTAGTCCCAGCTACTCAGGATGCTGAGGCAAATTAATTGCCTAAGTTCAGAAGTAGGAACTTGATGTAAAATGTGATGCTACAGTACTGTTCCGAGTGACAAAGAGAAACTTTGTCTCTAAGAAGGAAATAAAAAAGCCAAAAAACAAATAGCTTCCTACATAAGTGATTCTATAAAGTTATGTCAGCTTTGATGTAGCCTGAGTCACATTGCTGTACAAAATCTCAACTGTTGTGTCTATCTAGTGCTGGGAATCTCAACCATTAATAGAATCAATAAGTCACAAATGGGAGATCACTTCTCTGTCTGTTGATGGAGTGCTAAGGAGTATCCTGATTCAAACCCTCAAGCGATACCAGTTAAAGTAAGCAGAAAAGGCCACTTAGTATCTTTGACCAGAAGACAGAATCTCAGGATATTACTGGATGAAGTCACAGCATAGTCACTGTGGATGACATCATATTGGTTGTTGTTCTGGTTTCCCATGTTTTAAGCTTACCCTCATTCGTGCTAAGCATGTGAAATGGTTATCTGGTTTTGTCATCGGTTTCCAAGTCATGGATTTATAAACAAGTGGAGGAGCAATGTTTATACGTAGTGCTGCCCTGAGATGTTACACACCAAGAACCCAAGCCCAAAACTTAGACAGTGATTTCCCAAACATGACATATACGAAACACAATTCTCAGCTCCCCTATTCCTGAGATTTTTTTTTTTTTTTTCTCTTGAATAGGTTTATTTCGAACAGTAGTTGTACTGAAGGTCTTGTCTCAAAATCTCATTAGGGAATGTGTCCAGTCGTTTACTATGTACCTGCAGTTATTTCTTCTGATCCCAGGAATTATTAGCCCACCTGGAAAGTTCCTACATTCCTGAACTCCAGGCCAGGTGTGTCAAAACGTTTGGCTTTTTGGCCACATAGGAAGTAGAAGAGTTATTTTGGGTTGAGAAAATAGATTTGCTTGATGACACACTTGAAGTTTGCTGTTAGATATGATACCAGGGCCCTCTAAAGAAGGCAACAAAATGAGAATCTGATTCAAAACAGGCTTTTCCTTATGCACACTAAAATATCCAGTGGATAACCTCCACCTATGCTGTTGAACTTCTTCAATTAAGGCCAATATTTCCTTGCCCCAATCAGTGTGTATTCATAGACTACATATCTCTGGAGAATAACTACGTATCAGATCAACTGTCAATATCCAATATAATGAACCAATTTTAAACCCGTTTATCCTGACTTATGTCCCACCCCCTGGTGGTCACAATAAATCTTATTTATGCAGTCCCATATTCCATCTCTCTCCTCTCCTCTCCTCATACTTTGGCTCTTGAAATGGTGCCTAACTAATTTACTCTGTTTCTTTCTTTCTTTTGTGGACACAGAGTTTCTCTTTGTCATCCTTGTTACAGGGCGGTGGCATCAAAGGTCATAGCAAGGGTCTATGTCTGAATTTAGGTGAATATTTTTCCTCAGCCTCCCGATTAGCAGGGACTACAGGAGCCCACCACAACACCCAGCTATTTTTTGTTGCAGTTTGGTATCGTTCTGTTTCCAACTCAACACTCTCATTATATCGGATTGGCATCCTGCAGAGTGAGCCACAGGCAAGGCCCATGGAATGCTGTTTTAAAGGAATGTTTGACACCTACCTCAAAAAAGATCTATTTGAGAGAATCTTACAAATTTATTATGCCTGGTGACAGCCTCAATTTAGTCATAGTTTCTACTTTGCTTGAACCATCAAAGTATTTATGGTCTTTTTATATGATGTAAATATTTGCTTGCTATTTGGCTGGTTTGCCTGTGTGTGTGTGTGTGTGTGTGTGTGTGTGTGTGTGTGTTTGTGTATGAGTATTTCTGAGGTATGGTTTCAGTATGTGGTCCAGGCTAGCTTTTCATGATCTAATCCTAGATCACAGCAACTGAAAATTCCAGAAATTCTCCTGCCTGAGACTGCCATGTGGCTAGCACTGCAGTTGCCTATCGCACTACCTAGATGATTTTTCAGGTTTTACTGAAGACAGGGTCTAACATGTCCTCATTATTTTTCCAGCACTGACTCATTCAAGAAGTTTATTCAACTCAGCATGCCCCAGCACTGGGATTATACACGTGAGCCACCATTTTTGATCATTGTCTCTATTTTTGTTTCCCTCTGTCCTTCCCTTCACCTTTTCGTTACTTTATCGTTCCTTTCTCCAATTCTCTGTCTCTCATTGGCTTGCTCGCTTCATTGTTTTCTTTTCTTCAATCCATTCTTCTTCTCTCTACCTCCTCTTTAACTTAAGGGAAACTTCTCTAGTAACAACAAACTATACATGTGATCCATGAATGTGTAGTCTTGAACTCTATACTTGAAAAGAGTGAGTTGTGGAGAGTGTAAATTATATATGCATAGTGTTGTTATTTTTTTTTAATATGGAGGCTGGAATCTATGAGGAAAATAGAAACATCACCAATACATAAAAATGAATAATCAACTAGCTTACATCTATAATCCAAGAAATTTTCCTGGTTGAGGCAGAAATATCATTGGAACCTAAGGGGTTTCAGAACAGACTGAGAAATACAGTATAACAACACTTGTTCATGAAAAAAGTGCAATCGTAAACCAGAAGTGCTGGCAGGGGCTTGTATTCACAGTTGCTGAGAAGCATATACACAGGAGGATCACTTGATGTTATCAGCTTGCATTGATTTGAGTTATGATGGTACCAATGTATTTTTTTTAAGAGACTCAGTCTCACATTATTGTCCTAGGTAGAATGCAATGGCATCACACTACTCACATAAACATCCAACTTCTTGTCTTAGGCTATTCTTTTTCCTCATTTACACAAATAGTGGAGACTACCTTTGACTGCCACAACACCTGAAAATATTTTTGTTGCAGTTAGGCCTGGCACTCCTCAGAGAATATTTTTGTTGCAGTTAGCTACAGGCACTCCTCAACTATTGTATATTTCTGGGGCAAAGGGTGAAATGCAGGGTCAAATCTATAAGAGATATACTGTATAGATGCAAGAAAATTCTGGTAAAATACAAAATATTTTATACATGTTTCCAAAATGGTATTTATTACCTGATTGCTAGTTTATCTCAGTATGGGTAAATAAACTATTTGACCTCAACTATGAAGGATATTGTAAGGCTACAAGTGAAATCTATCAAAGAATGAGCACAAATGTCTTAACAATGTGATAAATAAATGAGGAGAAAGTTATGCTAATTAATAGGATGCAAAACACTCCAATTCATAGAAATAAACACATTGAATTCCACAAGAGCATAAATGTATTCATGATCTAGGTACACATGACTTAATAAAAGAATAAAATAACACATCAAAAAAACCCAAAAAACCTCACTACGTTCATAAAACCAATATGAAACACCACGTGGTGATCTCATCAGACAGAAAAAATTGTTTTGACAGAGGAAAAATATCTTGTTGATAAAATATTTTAAAAATCATAGATTAGAATGGAAGGTGCAATTGGTCAACTAGAAACAGCTTTTAAAAGACGCACCTATCCAAAGATAACATCCAGAAACAGCACATTTAAGATAAGAAAGAAATGATAACTGCAGGTCACCTCTACTGAGACAATCTGCATATCCAAGAAAGCAACCTTCAGGTAGAAAATTCATCTGAAAGAAAAAGTGTCCATCCCATCCCCCAGGAAAGGTGTGTTTTGGTTTTTTTTTTGTTTGTATGTTTTTGTTGTTGGTTTTTCTGTCTTCTTTCTCTTATTCTCTTCACTTGCTCCTGTGGGTTTTCTACAGATAATCAGTGAACTGTGAACCTCTTGTCTCACCCTGTGGGTGAGGGTGAGTGTTGTGGAAAGTGGGAACTATTTCTTCAGAGGGACTCTGCTGTGACTATAAATACTCTCTTGCTAGACAGAGAAATTGAACTAAAGTCTTCCCTTCCATTCTGAACTCCAAGGACACCCTTTCCCCCCTTACCTGACTAAGCAGAAGCCTAACCCCTGATGAGACTGAGAGAGGAGGTCAATGAGCAGTTCCCCCACTCCCTGTCTAGTTGGCCAAGGAACCCCCTTTACAAGAGATCACAGAGCCATGCCAAGCCTCCCTCCACCTTCTGCTAGGAATTCCACTGGTAACTATGAGACCCCACTAGGCCTTCGCAGCCAGACACTTGACTCTCTACTGCACAGCCCAATGACCCATGCTTACTCTGGCCAGGAACTCTGCCAACAACCACACAGCCCTGCACCTTGCATCTTCCAGGCCTCCACACATCCGTCTAAGCCACAAAACTCTGCTGGCAACCACATGTCCCCACACCTTGTGCCCACTAGGCTGCCACACGCTGTTCTGGCCAGAGACTCTGACAGCGAAAGTGTGGTCCTGTGCCCCATGCTCCATGCCCCAAGCTGGTTGGGCCTCTGCAAACCCACCCAGGACAGGGACTTCTCTGTCAATCATGAGGCCCACATTCTCACACCCACCAGGTCTCCACACTGTTGCCATAGCCAGGGACTCCACCATAATCATGCATTCTCATGCCCTGTACACACTGGGCCTCCACCTTCCCTGGCCAGAAACTCTGGAATCCACACAACCCATGTCCTCCCTCTCATACTCTCTCTGCCACCACACCAGCCCTGCCTGTCTGGCCAGGGACTGTAGAAGCCACATAACACACACCTTCCCTCCAAAGCCCTCCCTGTCTCTGTGCAGAGCACTCCTCTAGGCCAGAGACTGCTGGAGCCCCAGGTTCTATGTGTAGCATAGAGTCTAAAATCATATGCAGCATTCCTGCCCTTTTGCTGGATCTGGGTGTGCCACACTCTGAAGCTGCTCAGGCAGCCAAAACTCCCTGCTGGGGCACTCCCAAGATGAGCTACACAAGGTCACTCCCTACAAAGATCAAGCAAAAGTAGAGTGACCCACTGGGATTTAATCTTTGACAGACACCTCCTAAAATCTTAGAACAGCCATAGGCAACAGAGAAAAATAATGATGGTGAAGAATTCATGGTAAAACTCTGGCAATATAAATAATCAGAGCAGATCAACTCCCACAAGGAATAACAAAGCAGACAAAGCACAAGATCCCATGCATATCAATGTACACAGCTATTATTTAATAATAAAAAAATAGCTGAGATGTCAGAAATCAAATTCAAACTCTGTATAGCAAATAAGATTGAATTAGAATTTCAAGCTGCAATCCAAAAGATATCTCAAAAATGTAACAAATTCAAAGACAAAATGAACAAAGATTTTGACACAATGAAAGAAGTTGCAGCCCTTAAAAATCTGAGAAACACAGTTCCCTCAGTAACAGAATGAAACAAGCAGAAGAAAGAATTTCTGACATTGAAGATAAAGCTTTTGAATGCTTCCACACTTTCAAAGAGGAAGAGAAATGGAGGGCATAAAATGATTACTCTCTCAGACAGCTCTGAGATAATTTGAAGAAAACCAATATTCACCTTATAGGGATCACTGAAAGTGACAAAGTGGCTTTACAATGCAGAGTCTCTTCTTCAATAGATTATGAAAGTGAATTTTCCAAACATGCCAAGAGATTCTAAAATTCAGATAGCAGAGGGTTTAAGAACTCCAGCACAACTCAACCCAAATAAGATATATCCGGCACACATCATAATCAAATTCACTAAAGTTAATAAGAAGGAGAAAATTCTGAAAGCAGCCAGACATAAGAAAACTGTAACCTGAAAAGGGAAGAATATTAGAGTGCTTGTAGATATCTCTGCTGAAAATTTTTGAGCTAGAAGAGGATGGTCATCCACTTTTATTTTGCTAAATAAAAATAACTTTCAACCCTGGATCCTCTATCCAGCTAAACTGAGTTTTATTTGTGTTGGATAAATTAAATACTTTAATGATATTCACATGTTGAAGAAATTTGCCATAACTAAACCAGCACTCCAGGATATTCTCAGACCTATACTTCATAAAGACCAGCGTGATCCTCCACCACAAAAGTAGACTCACCCAGAAACTTTTGATCAAACTCTCTCTTTCACAATCACAAAAGGATTAAAAATGTCCACCAGACTTTTGAAAGGCTTATCAATATTCTAAATTAATGAGAATGGTTTAAATTGTTCTCTAAAGAGGGACAGTTTTGGTAACTGGATAAAAAAAATCAGGCCAGATATCCGATGCATACGGGAATCTCATCTTACTTAAAAGATAAATATAGACTCCAGGTGAAGGGATGGTCATCTATATTCAAGGCAAATGGAAAGCAGAAAAAAGCAGGTGTAGTAATACTATTCTCAGATACAATAGGCTTTAAATCAATGAAAATAAGAAAAAATAAGAATAAACACTTCATATTTGTTAAAGGCAATACTCATTATAATGAGATTTAAATTATTAATATTTATGTACTCAACAAGAATGTGCCTCAATTTATAAGAGAAACTGTAACAAACATGAGCAACTTGATTTCCTCCAGTTCCATAGTAGTTATAGATTTTAACACATCTTTAGCAATGTTAGATAGATCCTCCAAAAGGAAGCTAAACAAAGAAATTTTAGATTAAAACTTAATCATTTAACATCTGAATTTAACAGACATATAGAGAACATTTCATCCCAACAAAAATGAATGCACAGTCTACTCATCCACCCACAGAACATACTCCAAAATCATTCACATCCTAGGTCACAAGTCTAACATTAGCAAATTTAAAAAAATAGAAATTATTATTTGCATCTTCTCAGACCATCATGGAATAAAAGTTGAACTCAAGAACAATAGGGATCTGCATTCTCATAAAAAACCTTGGAAGCTAAATAACCTTATGCTGATGAAGAGGTGGGTCACAGACGAGATGAAAAATAAAATTATTATATTTTTGGAGCAAAACAACAATAAAGACATGAATTATCAGAACCTCTGTGATTCTGCAAAGGCAGCCCTAAGAGGGAAATTTATACCCCTGCAAGCCTTCCTCAAAAAATGGAAACAGAGGAAGTTAATAACTTAATGAAATATCTCAAGAAACTGAAGAAAAAAAAAATTCCAACCCCAAACCCAGCTAGAAGAAAAGAAATAACTAAAATTAGAACTTAATTCAATGAAATTGAAAACAAAAGAATTATACAGCAGATCAATAAATTAAAAAGTTGCTTTTTTAAAAAAGTCAATAATATAGATAAATCTTTGGTTAATTTAACCCAAAAGAAAAACAGTAAAATATTCAACTTTATCAATCAGAAATGGTAAAGACGAAATAGCAACAGACCCCATAGAAATTCAGAAAATCCTTAATGAATACTACAAGAAACCTTAATTTCAGATATATGAAAGTCTGAAGGAAATTGACCAATACTTGAAAGCATGCCACCTAGCAAGACTTAGCCAAAATTTAGTGAAAATTTTTAACAGGCTTATAACAAGTCCTGAAATAGCATCCAATATATGAAATCACCCTAAAAAGAAAATTCTGGCACCAGATAGGTTCAGGTCAGAATTCTACCAAAATTTAAAGAAGAATTAGTGCCTATATTATGCAACATTTTCCAAAATATAGGAAATGAAGGAATACTACCCAACACATTTTTAAAACAAACATCACCTTGATCCCTAAACCACAAAAATAAAATAAAATAATAGGCAAAAATCCCTAATGAATATTGATTTAAAAACATTTAGTAAGATCCTAACAAACAGAATTCAACAACACATCAAAAAAAATTATACACCTTGACCAAGTGGGATTTATCCCTTGGTCTCAAGTCTGGTTCAATATACATGAATTTGCAAATGTAATTTATCACATAAACTAAAACAATAGATACAATATAATTCTCTCAATTGATGCAGAAATAGTTTTTGATAATATCCAGCATTGCTTAATGATCATCTAAAAAGGGTATATGTGAAACTTAGTAAATGTGGAATGTAAATGTCTTGGCATGGTAACTGGGAAAATGCCAGAAAACCTATGTTAACTATGATGAAAATGTGTTAAATGGTCTGTGAAGCTAGTGTATGATGCTCCATGATCATATCAATGTATGCAGCTATGATTTAATAAATAAAAAAAAGAAAAAAACTTGTAAGAAAACAAACAAACAAAAAAAGAATATTTGTATAGAAGAGACATTTCTTAAACTGATAGAGGCCATCTACAGCAAAACCACAGCCAATATCGTATTGAATGAAGTTAAATTGAAATCATTTCCATTTAGATCAGGAACCAGGCAAGGTTGTCGATTGTGTCCATTGCTCTTTAACATTGTAATCAAAATTTTAGCCATTTTAATGAAGGAAGAAAATATGATCAAGGGTATCCACATAGGGTCAAAAGAGATTAAACTTTCACACTTCACAGATTATATGACTATATATCTGGAAAACACCAAGGATTCTACTACATAACTTTTGGAAATGATCAAGGAATACAGCAATGTCTCACTCTACAAAATCAATGCTCATAAATTTGGAGCCTTTATATATATATATATCAACAATACCAAAGCTAAAGGGGGAGGGAAAGACCTCTATTCCATTCACAGTAGTGCCAAAGAAGATGAAATATTTGGGAGTTTACATTAAAAAAGACATGAAAGATCTCTTTAGGGAACTACGAAACTCTAAGAAAATAAATAGCTGAAGATGCTAACAAATGGAAAAACATACCATGCTCATGGCTTGGAAGAATTAACATTGTTAAAAGATCCATATTACCAAAGCACTATATAATTATAATACAATTCCTATTAAAGCTCTATTGTTATATTGTAAATATCTTAAAAAGTAACACTTTGTTTTATATGGAATCAGAAAAAGTCTTAAATACCCAAGACATTACTCAGAAATAAAAACAAAGTAAGAGGAATCATGGTACCAGACCTGAGACTATACTATAAATCTATAGTGATCAAAACAGCATGGTACTGACACAGAAACAGAGATATAAATGTCTGAAACAGAATAGAGAACCAAGAGATGAATCCAGCTACTGACCATTATTTACTCTTTGACAAGCCAATTAGTAACATTCAGTGAGGAAGAGACTCCATATTTAACAAATGGTGCTGGGAGTACTGGTTGGCAACCTGTAGAAGACTGAAACTGGACCCACAACTTTCAACATTAACTAATCACTGGATAAAAGATTTAAACTTAAGTCAGAAAACTATAAAAACACAAGAAGAAAGTTCAGGGAAAACTTTTGAAGGAATTGACCTGGATTAATATTTTATGAGGCAGACTCCCCAGGCAATTTAAGCAGTATCAAAAATACACTACTGGGACCTGATCAAACTAAAACATTTCTGCACAGTCAAGAACATAATAAGTATAGCAAGCAGACATCCCTGAAAATGAAAGAACATATTTATAGGCAATACCTCTGACAAAGGTTTAATAATCAGAATCCACAGAGAACTCAACATAGTAGCAATAAAAAAACAAATGATCCCATCTCAGGGTGGGCAAAGGACTTGAAGAGAAACTTCTGTACAGAAGACAGGTGCACGACCCTCAGACACACACACAAAAAAATGCTCATCATTTTTTATCATCAGAGAAATGCAAATCAAAACAATTTGAGATATCACTTAATTCCAGTAAGATTAGCCCACATAGCAAAATTCCAAAATCAGGGATGTTGTTGTGGATGTGGAGAAAAGAAAAGACTTCTACAGTGCTGATGGAAATTCACATTAATACTTCCTTTTGTAATGATGTTTGGAGAATGCTCAGAGATCTAAAAGTAGACCTGTCATTTGATCTTATAATTCTTTTACTGTGTATATAATAAGGCCAAAAATCACAATATAACCAAAACATCTGTAAAAGAATTTTTTTATTGCATTGCAATTCATATTTTCTAAATCATGGAAGAAGCCCAAGTGCCCATCGAACCACAAATCAATAAATAAATTGTGGTACATGTACCCCTGGAATATTATGCAGGATTATAGAAAGATAGATGGAGACTTTACCACATTCATGTTTACATGGATGAAGCTGGAACATATTCTTCTTAGCAAAGTATCCCAAGAATGGAAGAAAAAGTATACAAAGTACTCAGCCCTACTATGAGTCTAATTTATGGCTTTTATATGAAGGCTATAACCCAACTATAGCACAATAATACAAGAAAAGGGCCAAGGGAGGGGTGGGGAGACAGAAGGTTTGAGTAGTGGGAAGGTAATTGGTGGGGCAACATCTGTGGTGCATCTTGGAATGGGTACTAGCAAAACTTACTAAATGCAGAATACAAAAGTCTTCATACAATAGCTAAGAAAATGCTATGAAGGCTAGGTTAAACAGTTTGACGAAAATATTTCTGATTGTATATGAAACAATCACTTTGTACCCCTTGACTACACTAATGCACACAGCTATAATTTAATTTTAAAAAAATCTTAATTTAGAAAGGAACATCTTCAGGACAATTAATAGGATTTACAGATGATTTGATACATATAACATGCTCTATTCACACAATAAATATTTTTTTTTAACAAAAAGAATGAAGTACAAAATTATGTTACTATTGGAATTACCTTAAAATCATTATGATAAGGGTGAATGGTTGAAGGAAGCAAGATGGCTGACTGGAATCAGCTTTCCATATAGGGATTTCCAAAGAGGAGACTGTGAAGTGAGGGAGCCATATGGAAGCGAGTGAAGCAGTTTCTTGTAGTATAGTGCAGCAGCAACAGTGATGGAAATAATAGTGTTTGCATTCATGGGAATACTTTGGAGAGTATCCTCTCATGTCAATGAGAGAAAGCTGGGCGTCTACTCTGCAGCCATTTGCAGAAGCGGCATTGTAAAGCATATGTTTAGCAAGTAAGCTGATAATTTGCAGCTGAGACAAGAGGGAAGGTTGAATAGTTATCATCTCCCCTGTAGTGCTTAAATGAGACATCAAGGAAACACATAATAGGTAGAATATCCATTGCCAGGATAAAGGACACCCCTATCCCATGAGAATGTCTTGCAGTACACTTTCTACAAAGAAGCAGGTGGAGTTCAAATATCTTCCTATTTTATATCATGAGAGAGAAACTCTAAATTCAGAACTTTTTTTTTTTTCCAGAAAGTACCCACTAGAGTGCCGTCATACTCTCTCAGCAGACATAAAACTGAAAAAAGACTCTATGCACACATATAAACTCCAACACTCCCCTATACTCTCACTCCAAGGTTGAGAAGCCTGTTCCCAATAGAGTCCAGGCTCTTGGTGACATTCTCCAGAGTTGTGGATAAGGCTTGAGCTGTTTCAGGTCTCTGCTTTATGTGGAATGGGTATGGAGCAGGGATTGTGAATCAAGAGAACAATATGCAATTGGGTGAAGCAGAACCTTGTAATATACTGCAACAGCAACAGTGGTGGAAACAATAGAGCAGATGATATGATTGCATATCTGGAAAACACTAGAGATTCTATTACAAAACTCTTAGAAGTCATCAAGGAATATAGCAGCATCTCAGGTTACAGAAGGAACATTCATAAAACATTAGCATTTATATATACCAACAACAACCAGGCCAAACAAACAGTCAAGGACTCTATTCCTTTCACAGTAGTGCCAAAGAAGATGAAATATTTGGGAGTTTATCTAACAAAGGCCATAAAATATCTCTATAAACAGAACTATAAAACTCTAAGAAAAGAAAAGGCTGAAAATTTTAACTAATGGAAAAACATACCATGCTCATGCATGGAAAGAATCAACTTTTTTTTTTTTTTCTTAACTAAATCAAGCTGTGTACATTGATATGATCATAGGTCATCATACACTTCATTCACAGACCGTTTGACACATTTTCATCACAATGGTTAACATAACCTTCCTGGAATTTTCTTTGTTACTGTGCCAAGACATTTACATTCCACATTTAATAAGTTTCACATATACCCTTGTAAGATGCACTTCAGGTGTAATCGCACCAATACCCCTCCCTCGAGCCACCTCCACCCTCCCCCCCCTCCCTTTCCCCCTTTCCCCTATTCTTAGGTTGTAACTGGGTTATAGCTTTCATTTGAAAGCCCTAAATTAATTTCATGGTAGGGCTGAGTATATTGGATCCTTTTTCTTTCATTGGTGAGATACTTTACTAAAAAAAATATGATCCAGCTCCATCCATGTAAACATGAAAGAGGTAAGTTCTCCATCTTTCTTTAAGGCTGCATAATATTACATGGTGTACATATACCACAATTTATTAATCAATTAGTGTATTGATGGGCACTTGGGCTTTTTCCATGATTTAGCAATTATGAATAGGGCTAAGATAAACATTCTGGTACAAATATATTTGTTATGATGTGATTTTTTGGTCTTCTGGGTATATGCCCAGACGAGGAATTACTTGATTGAATGGCAGATCTATTTTTAGATCTCTAAGTGT
>CAUYPK010020431.1:0-13206 GCA_963574355.1 Loris lydekkerianus | reverse complement strand
ACTCATCAAGGCCCAGCCTGGAACTGCCTCTACCTAGATACAGCCAACATGGTACCATGCCATTGGCCCAACCCTGTCACGCACCTCATCCCCCGCCTTCTTTCCCTGCCCCTTCCCCACGTTCTATATAAGCGGCTGCTTTACGTAATAAAGTTGAGTTCCTGCTTAAAAAAAAAAAAAAAAAAAGAAATGAAATCAGAAAGGAAGAGCAAAGAGAGGAAAGGAGGGAGGGGAGTGGGGCCTTGGTGTGTGCCACACCTTCTGGGCGCAAGACACGATTGTAAGAGGGACTTTACCTAAAAAATGCAATCAGTGCAACCTGGTTTATTGTACCCTCAATGAATCCCCAAGAATAAACAATAAAGAAATGAAAAAAAAAAAAAAAAAAAAAAAAGGTTGAAAATGCTTTGACATTCTCAACTGGGAGGTATTGTGTGTGATACCTAAATTTAATAACTATCCCTACTATTCCTTTAAGGAACTTTCCTTTACACTGACAAGTTGAAGGGGGAATGTCAAACACAGGGGTTTAGTAGTCAAATTTTTTCATTGTTCAAGTATTGATAGAATAGTTGCCTAATCAGAAAATGCCAAGTTGAACCAAGGAAACTTATATTGAAAGTAGGTCTGACACCATCTATGATACTTATGACAAGGTAGTAAACAGGAAGTGTGGAAATGGCTTGGTTTACTTCTACAGGCACAGAGAGAAATAAAATCAGTGTTTACCAAGTGGAAAAGCACATAGTTGGTACAGAGAGAAATGTTTTCAGGCTTCTAAAAAGGTATTAAAAATAACACAAAGTTTCAAGCCCATAATTAAATACTATTTTTAAAAGTTTTGATTAGGTTCCCTTCAAAAATAGACATTTTAGGCTGAAATAAACTCCTTAAGGTTTTGATTTCCACATATGCTGGTTTTCCTATAATCCCTATTCTATAAATGGCCCCATTAAATAATAAATTTTCAAAGTAGAAAATATGTCTGCAAGTCATCTAGCAGAAATTCAGTGCTCCTACTTTAATAGATGAGGAATCCAGGGCCCCAACGTTAAAGCAATTATCAAAGGCCACACAGCCAGCTAGGGGCAGGGAGAATTTAGTATACAAGTTATTCATTAGGGAAGAGTTATGAACAGAATGAATTTCTTAATGTCATATCCACAGAGGACATCCTTGTGGTGATAAAGGCAAATGTATTATTGGTCCAGTTTTGACCAGAAGCCAAGACTGTCCTTTGAGTCCAAACTGAGTACACTGCCCTCCCTCTGTGTCTTTGGATAGGAGCCTTTCCTTTTTTTAGTGTTAACAGTGTCAACTAAAAAATGAAGGGATCTGCAGTTCTTACATTGTGAATCTAAGCAAAAGACTGGAAAAGGTGGTATAATCTAGGGTAATAAATAATAAATTAATGGACACGAAGGTAAATAATTTTGGACAAGAGTAATTCATAACATTTAAAAACCTAGTAGAGCTATCTAGGGTCAGTTAAACTTTAATAACCCAGATTTCAGAATAGTATCAACACTCAAGGCATAGTCCAAGAGAAGAATGGGCAAAACACAGGAAACATGTGCAAGGATATTAAAAAATACAAATAAACGCAGTGGTCAGACATTCCTTCATTAAACTGGAAAAGATTAAAAAGAATGATAGGGGAAATTTATTTTCAGACATTGCTAATAAGAATGCAAATTGGTAAAATCTAAATGGAGAGCCATTTTGATATATGTTAAGTTTTTAAAACAAATATCATAGATATTCCACCTCTAAATTTTATTTTAAAGGAAATAAGCAGAGCTTTACACAACCAGTATAGTGAATTCAAAGTGGTCATACATTCTTTATCCCTCTTATCAAGACATAGACTTTATTTCCTTTCCCCTTTAATCTGGACTGGTCTTGAGACTAGCTTTTGATGTTATGGGACTTCTGGGCCAAGCCTGGAAAGGACTGGCAGTTTCTTATTCCTCTCTTTTAGAAGGGAGTTACCTTGTAAGTCTATTATGAGACTGCCATGCTGTGAGGAAGCCACAGCTTGTCATATACAAAGAAAAAGGCCATGTGCAGGAGCACTGCAATGCAGATCTATGAGTGAAGCCTTTTTGATCTATCTGCTCCAGCAAGGATGCCAGCTTTATCTGAATAACCACCAAATGATGCTGTGTGAAGCAGAACTAGTTAAGGCCCATCTGAATTCCTGGCCCCCAGAATCATGTTGTATTAAGCCACTAAGTTTTGCTGTGGTTTGTTACACAGCAGAAGATAAGTGAAACACAAATAGGATCACCCTATCTAGGATCAGGTCAGGAGACACCCCAGCTGAGGTGTTTACTGATGGCAGAGGCAATATGGACTGGCTAGCAGAAGAAGGAAGTTATTAACACAGACAGTGACTACTTGTTACAGAAATGAAGACAGTAGTGGTTATGAGTATTTCTTCCTTACTTTAATATGAATACAACACATTTATGTATTATACAATTCATTATCTTCATTTTCCCCTCTCCCACTCCCTTTCTAAATACTACCTAAATAGCTAAATATTAAGATCATAGGATATTAACGAGGGAGTGTAAATCAGAGAAGAGGACTAAATATCACCCCCAAATGTATATGTCATGTTGGTACTTAGAATACTTTTTAAAGAAATTAACCTTTTTATTTTAAAATAGTTTTACATTTATGGAAAAATTGTGAAAACAGCACTAAGTCTCATATACCCACTTTCCCCTATTATCAGTATTTTGCATTATGGTACATTCATCACAATTAATGAACCAATATTGATATGTCTTTAACTAAGACCCATACTTCATTCAGATTTCCTTCGTTTTTTACCTAATGTCTATTTTCTGTTCCCAAATCACATCCAGACACCACGTAACATTTGTGATGTGTCATTTTCCTTAGGCTCCTTTTAGCTATGACAGTTTCTCAGCGTTTTCTTCAAAGCTTTGAGGAGTATGGTCAGATATTTTCTAGAATGTTCCTCAACTTGAGATTTGTCTGATGCTTTTCTCAAGGTTAGATGAGAGTTCTGGGTCCTGGGGAAGAAGATCACAAGGGCATTTATATTGGTTTCAGAAGACAGGGTTAGCAATACATCATGTTAGCTGGAAGCACTTTGCTATTGTCTTTCTTTGGAGGTTAAATATGGTTAAAAGATGTATGAGTGCCAAGTTGGCAAAGGGTGGGTAGACTGTGGTTGTTGGTCAAGTGCCAACTTTGTGAAACTGAAACTATATTCCTATTAACTCCTTCCCTACATAGTTGAGTTAGAGTTGGCGAAGAGAAATTCATGCAGATTTGGAAGGTGGAAGTGAAGCAGCTATTAATCTTTGTGGTTCATGCAGTTACAGACAAGGCACAGATGTGCTGACAGTTTCAGGCTTGTCCTCACTTTCTTCCACTCAGCCTATTGACCTGTAGGGGCCTCAAGCTCACAGCCAGACACTAGGTGGTGGGCCCGCAGAGGTGGGAGTTGTGTAGAAGCATGGCTTCCTACACACCTTTCCATGATTGTCACTTTGCAGCCACTTTTGGCACCTTCTTACATTGATGGGTTGGTGACTTTTCTTCTGACCCTCCATCTTCCTTCCTAGGCTTTCACTTTCTCTGCTTCTCCCATAACTGTATAAGGCTTTCACTTTCTCTGCTTCTCCCGTAACTCTATAATCTTTAATCCCGTAATGCATAATAGTTTTGATTCCGTGACTGAGCCTGATAAATCAAGCTAGGGGAGACTAATCCTTTAACTGGGAACAACTATAAAAGCTGGACAAAATATAAAAACTGTGTAATAATTTCCTGTGTAATATGTGCTATAACATATTACCACAAATTTAGCAGCTTAAATAATACATATTTATTATTTTACAGTTCTGTAGGTCAGGAGTCCAGTTTACTGGACTAAAATCAAAGTGTTTTCAGGCTGTGTTCCTTTTTGCAGGTGTTAGGGAAGAATGTTTCCTAATCATTTGGGTTGCTGGAAGTACTCAGTTCTTCTGGCTGCAGTACCATGGTTTTCATTTCTTGCTTGCTGTAAACTTAGGAACACTTAGGTTACCATTCCTTGGCTTGTTGCTCCTTACTCCATCTTCAAAGTCATAGTGTCAAGTCCTTTCCATGTTGCATCTCTCTTACCTATCTTCTGCTTTTAAAAGTTCATATGATTAGATTGGGCCAATCTGGATACTCTAGGATAATCTCCCTATTTTAAAGTCAGTTGATTGGCAACCTTAATTCCATCTGCAATTTTATTTCCCTCTTGTGATGTAACATATTCAAAGGTTCTAGAGAGGGATGTGGATATCTTAGGGGAGTGTGAATTATGTAACATATCAGAAAAAAGCTAAGGTAGCCAGAATTTGAGAAAACAAGATACTGGAGAAAAAGAAAGTTTACTTTTTCTTAGGGAACTTACTATTTAACTGTGAGAGGAAGAGAGGCCAAGAAGTCTGTGGATTATGGCTGTATTGCTGGGCTGTGGAGGCAGAGGTTGGAGTTTGGGGCTGCCAAGGGGTCTGAGAGACCAAGATCACACAGAGAAGGAAATTGCAGTAAAGTTAAGTCTGTAATTCTGCATGTTATTTCCCCTTGAAGTACAGTATATCTCAACTCAAAGGTGCATGTATGTGAGGTGACAGCAGCAGCTGAAAGGACAAAAAACTAAGCAGAAATTTCATCAATTTTGTGGGGCAGGGGAGTCAGGAGTTAGATTTCAGGGCTAACCAAAGTTGAACAGGTCTGGTAAATGATACTCTCTCAGCCAAGACCCTAGGGGTACTTTCTAGAAATAAGGGCAAAGCAGAAATAGAAAAACTTTGATTCAACTATCCCCCATATGCCTGCAGAAAATTAAATCCTCCCTGAAATAAATGGTCATCCAGAGCTTTTTTTTTTTTTTTTTTTGCCAAATACAATGTTTAGCATTCAACAAAAAACTCACAGACAAACCAGAAAACAGAACCATGTGACTGAAAACCAAGAGGAACCTCCCATCCCCCAAACAATAGAAACATATCCACATGCAACTCAGATATTTGGGTTATCAGGAAGGGAATGGAACTGGAACAATTAAATAATGATTATATAATTGAAAGATTAAAATCTAAAATTAAGAACTCAATAGATGGGCTTAATAGAATTTTAGAAGAGGAGCTTAATAAAGATAGGGCAATAGAAAATATCCAGATTGAAGCAGAGTGAAAAAAGAAATTAGAAATACAGAAAAGAATATAGGAAACATACTGTGTATAGTAAAAAAGTCTGTTATACATGTAATTAAGGTCCTAGATGAATGAAACAACATTTGAAGAAAAGTAGCTAACATTTTTTTTTTCAATTGACAAAAGATATTCAGCTACAGATTCAAGAAGCTCTACAAACACCAAGAAATATAAACACAAAGAAAACTACATGTAGGCATGTCATACTACAGCTGTTGAAAAATGAAAGAAAAAGTATCAAAACCAGCCAAAGAAAAGCAGACATATTACTTTCACTGGGGCAGCAATAAGGTTGACAACCTAAAATGATACAAGCCAAAAGACAAAGGAAATATTATGATAAATGCAAAAAATAATGTACACACTAAAATAATGACAAAATTTTAAGAAAACAAATAGGATAAGAAAATAGGATAGGATTAAGTTAAACATGAATCATACATTATATAAAATACTTAGCAGTCATAAAAAGTCTGAGAAAGTGTTACTACAAACCATAAAGAAGTGTGTACTTTCTGAAAATTTTTGTTGCTATGTGCACGTGTTTATTTAAATTTCAGTTACATTTAGCCTTTATGTTAAAGCACTGTGACTAATTCTAGTTATATTCTTTATGCTTTTCTGAGTCCTTTAAAAGTTTTTTGCTTGCAGTGAATGTATATCTTTAAGTAATTAAAAATAATTATAAAGAACAAGAGTTAAAAATGACAAAAATAAGTTAAATCTAAGAAATACAAATTAGCATGTTAAATAGGTATAGGGAAAAGACTAGATTTACACCAGTGATTATGTTAAATATAAATAGTCTAAACAACTCAAATAAAAGGCAGAGATTGTAACTGGGTAAAAAAATGAGACCAACTATAGGCTGTCAACAAGAATGACCGCTTTATTTATTTTGTATTTCATTTTTTTTAAAAGTAAATTTATTTCAGGTTAATGTGAAGGTACAAACAACCAGGTCAAAATGTTTGATTTTGTTAGGTAGAATCCCTCTTGTGATTATGTCCCACACATAAATGGTGTGCTAAACACCCCCACCCAATGCCCATTCAGTGAGAGCACCCTAACCCCCTCCCCCTCCAGCGTTATCCCTCCCCCCAACTTCAAATGAATGAGTTTTTCACCTACATGGGCATGCATCAGATTGTCTACTGGCTTCATATTGAGTACACTGGATTACTGCTTTTCCATTCTTGTGATACTTTACTAAGAAGAATGTGTTTCAACTTCATTCAGGATGTTACAAAAGATGTGAAGCCACTATCTTTTTTTTATTGCTGAATAGTATTCCATGGTGTGCATGTTCCACAGTTGTTAATCCAGTCCTTAGCTGATGGGCATTTAGGTTGTTTCCACTCCTGGCAATTGTCATTTAAGCAGCAATAAAAAATTTGGTGCAAATGTCCTTATGATAAAATGATTTCCTTTTCTTCTGGGTAGATGCCTAATAGAGGGACTGCAGATCAAATCTCCCATTTGATCCATACTTCTTTTCAAAGAGGCTGTATTAGTTGCAGTCCTACCAACAATGTAAGAGTGTTCCCCATCTCTCCAGATGCCGCCAACATTTGCAGCTTTGGAACTTTGTGATATGGGCTAATCTTACTGGGGTTAGCTGATACCTCAGGGTGGTTTTGATTTGCATTTCTCTGATGATTAGGGATGATCAGCATTTTTTCATGTTTGTTAACCAGTTGTCTGTCTTCCTTAGAGATGGTTCTTTTCATGTCTCTTGCCCAATGATCTATGGGATTGTTAGCTTTTATTTTTCCAGAGAACTCAAATTAATCAATGAGAATGACACTTTGAATATTTGAAAATATGTAAGCCAAATATAAAGGGTGAAAAACATATGCAATACAAATACTAATCAAAATGAAGAGTAGATTTATTATTATTAGATCAAGCAGGCTTCAGAACATGACATAATGCCAGGGATAAAGAGAGAAATGACATAGTATTGAAGGAGACACTTGATCAAAAAGAGATGCCATTTCTGAATAATACAACAAAGAACAGAACTCTAAAATATATGAAGCAAAAATAGGTAACAATTAAAAGAGAAATACAGCCACAACTTTAGCTGAAGACTTTAACCCTCCTTTCTCAGTAATTAACTGGAAAAAATTACTGTTAAGTTTGAGCTGAACAGTATTATCAACCAACTTGACCTAACTGACATTTAAGAATGCCACATACAAGAGCAGAATACATGTTTTCAAGAGGACACACACATATATTCTGGGCCATAAATAAGCACAAATAGGCCAAACTATAATCCTATGTGGTATAAAGTATGCTCTCTATTATAAAATTAAATTAATATTTCATAACCAGAACATATCTAAGATATATTTGCAAATATCTGGAAACTATAATAAACACATTTCTAAGTAAGCCATTGGTAAAAAAGGAAATCAGAAAGAAAATTAGAAAGTATTTTGAATTGAATGAAAAGACAAGCAAAATACTTTGAACTTTGTGGAATATAGCTAAAGCAGTGTTTAGAGGGAAAGTGATAGCTTTAAAATAGCTATAAAAAAGGTCTCAAATCAAAGAAAAAAAGTAGAGTGAATTAAACCAAAGGCAAGCAGAAGGAAGGAAATAATAAACAATGATTTCTGTAAATGAAAACAGTAAAAACAATAAAGAAAAATTAATGAAACCAAAGGTTGATTCTTGAAAAACTTTATCTAGACTGGGTAAAAAATAAAGAAACAAATTGCTAATCAGGAATTGAAAAGAGGAGTATCATTGCAGATCTCACAAACATTTAATGTATGTGCATAGGGGAATTTCATAAACAACATTATGTCAATAAATTTGTTAACTTAGATGAAGGACAAATAATTTTAAAGACATAAACTACCGAAGCTCTGTCAAGAAGAACATACAATCCAAATAGCCTCCTAACTAATGTTATTCATATCTAAAAACTTTCCTACAAAGACAACTTCAGGCCCTGACAGATTCATGAATGAATTCTACTGAACTTTTAAGGAAAAACAATAACCAAAAACTAATTCTATAGAAAATCTTACAGAACATAAAACAGGAAAGAGTAAGTCTAAATTCATTTTAGAGGCTAATATTACCTGACATAAAAAAATAGAAAAAAGACATTACAGGCTGGGCGTGGTGGCTCACGCCTATAACTCCAGCACTAGGGGAGGCTAAGGTGGGTGGATTGCTGGAGCTTACAGGTTTGAGACCAGCCTGAGCAAGAGTGAGACCCCTGTTATTGTGGTGGGCTCCTGTAGTCCCAGCTTCTCCAGAGGCTGAAGTAAGAGAATTGCTTGAGCCCAAGAGTTTGAGGTTGCTGTGAGCTGTGACACCAGGGCACTCTACCAAGGGTGACAAAGTGAGAATCTGTTACAAAAAAACAAACAAAGACATTACAAAGGTAACTCTAGATCAATATGTTTCCTGAGCACAGATGCAAAAATATTTAACAAAATAGTAGCAGGCCACATACACGGGGGCTGGCGGGTTCGAACCCAGCCTGGGTGGGCTAAACAACAATGACAACTACAATAAAAAAACAGCTGGGTGTTGTGGCAGGTGCCTGTAGTCCCAGCTACTTGGGGAGGCTGATGCAAGAGAATCACTTAAGCCCAAGAGTTTGAAGTTGCTGTGAGCTGTGATGCTACAGTACTCTATCGAGGTACCGAGGACATGGTGAGAATCTAAAAAAAAAAAAAAAAAATCTTTTAGCATCAACCATGAAATAGCCATGTGTGAACATAACAAAGTATGTATTAGATTTATATAACAATGACTATAAAACACTACAAACTATAAAACACTGAGGAGGGGGACAAGATGGCAGACTGAAGCCAGCTTTCCACAGAGGCTCCCGTCCAGAAGGAGAGTTAAGGGACAAAAATTTAGTAAGTAACCTGGTGGATTTGAGCTGCACTAAGAGAGAAGGTTGAAGAATGCACATCAACGCAGCTGAGGTGAGCTGCAACCACAAGGATGCAAACAAAAGGTATAAAATCCATCACCAAGTGGACAGGAGTCCTCCCTCCCTCATGAGACCAGCTCAAGAGCCCCACAAACAAACAAATGGGCAGAAATTAAAGGCCTTCCCATTACACTCCATGGGAGAGACCTTCTAAAAACTGGACCTACCTCCCCTACTAGGGTGCCATGGCATTCTCCTGCCAGGCATAAAACTGTATAAAACTGTAAATATCCTTTGCCAGCAATCCTGAACTCCCAGCACCACCCTCCACTCACACTGAGGTCAGGAGGCCTGTCCCCCAGGAGTTCTGATTCTTGGATGATTTCTTGAGGGGTGTGGACAGTGCCCGAGCTGCGGCTGGTCAGCGCTGACTCTGAGGCACAGGAGTGAGGAGAGGGCAGTCGGCTGAGGGGGAGTCACGCCAGGGCGGCACTTCCCTGAGGCGTGGTGCAGCAGCCCTCCTTGGGCAGCAATATGGCCAGGCATAAAACTGAGTGAAACTGTATCTTCCCCGTTTGCAGCGCTGAGCTCCCAGCACCCCCTCCACTCTCACTCTGGGGTCTTGGGGCCTGTCCCCCAGGAGTCCGGATTCTTGGGTGATTTCTTATGGGGTGTGGACAGTGCCTGAGCTGCGCTGTCTCTGGGGCATGGAAGCGAGGAGAGGACGGTCAGCTAGAAGGGAACCGCTCCAGAGTGGCAGTTCCCTGAGACACGGAGCAGCGGCTGTCTTCTGGCAGTGGTGCGGCCAGGCATAAAACTGTGTGGAACTGTGTGTGCTCGCTACCTACAGCTCTGGGCCCCTAGCACTCTCCTTCGCCCTCACTCTCAGATCTGGAGGCCTGTCCCCCAGGAGTCTGGATTTTTGGGTGATCTCTTGAGGGGTGTGGAAAGAGCATAAACTGTAGCTGGTCAGTGCTGACTATGGGGTGCAGGACCAAGGAGAGAAGGGTTGGCTGGGTGCCCACACCAGAGTGGCGGTTCCCGGAGGCGGATCAACAGCCGTGTTTTTTTAACAGCAAAACAGCTCACTCCTTGATATTCTGAAGCCACACCCCCTGTCTCCCTGGGCAACCAGAGGAGGCCACCCGTGAGTAAAGGATTTGCCTGACTCTGCTCACAAACCCAGGAAGCTTCCAGGGCAGAGCCGACTCAGAGAGGTAACCAAATACAAACCTCCAGCAGCAAAGACAGGACAGGACATTGGAACTCAGAACAGCTTCTCTTCTGCAGGCGATTTTAGCAGGAACAGAGACAGAATCCTGCAAAGTTGTTCTGTTCTGTTCTCTTCTGTTAGCAACATCAATCAGCGGTGGGGCTAAGCCTGAGTGAACACCACCCGCCCAACCTTCATCAAGCACCTGAGGATGTCAGGCCTCATCTCCTCCTGCTAGATAGTGGCAGAGTGCAGAGGCATGGCAGATTTCCTTGCAATTCAGGCAGGTGCAAACCCCTGGAGTATCTGTTCACTACAGGCAACTGGGTCAGCCATCTGCAGAGACATCAGTGACTGGGTCTGACAAAGGGGCAAGGTGGGGAAGGAGGCATCAACCTTCCCAGACTGATCTGTTTGCTAGGTGGCTCCTCCTGACTCCACGCAGCACTGGAGTAAGCCATATCAGAGTAGTCACCAGACCCCTGTGATCCAGTTCCCAGAGACCTCTTGAATTCTCCCACTTGAGACAATTGATTTGGACCTTTTGAACTGAACCAATAGACTGAGGACTTTTCAGGCAGTGCCCTGGGTGTGCAGGGGGTGGGGGGTGAGTTAATTGCTGGTTTTCCCCACAGCTGAGACTTTAACCCAGAGTAAATGTTACACTAGGGTAAAACAGAAACTAGCTGAAAATAAGACAGAACCACTTAGCCCCACCACACCAGACAGGGCCCCAGTTTCTCAGGCCATAACACTGTATAAGCCCTTGATAAAGCCCCAGGGGAAAAATCAAAGGGAGTAAAACAACCATGGGGCGGAATCAGTGGAAAAACTCTGGTAACACGAATAACCAGAATAGATTAACCCCCCCAAGAAAAGATATGGCAGATGTAACTGAAGATCCCATTCATAAACAACTGGCTGAGATGTCAGAAATCGAATTCAGAATTTGGATTGCAGACAAGATTAATGAAGTGGAATTAGGAATTTGAGGAGAAATTCAAAGGTTGTCTTAAGAATTTAATGAATTTAAAGACAAAACCACCAAAGACATAGATAAACTGAAGCAAGAATTTGCAGCCCTCAAAGATCTAAAAAATACAGTAGAATCCCTCAGCAACAGAATGGAGCAAGCAGAAGAAAGGATTTCTGACATTGAAGATAAAACCTTTGAACGCTCCGAAACTCTCAAAGAGGAAGAGAAATGGAGAGCAAAAACAAATCATTCTCTCAGAGAGCTCTGGGATAATTCGAAGAAGGCCAATATATGAATAATTGGAATTCCTGAAACCGATGAAGTGGCCTGGATGGGCACAGAGGCCCTGCTGCATGAAATTATGAAAGAAAATTTTCTAGACATGCCTAGAGATTCTAAAATTCAGATAGCAGACAGCTTCAGAACCCCAGCACGATTCAACCCCAATAAGTCATTCCCCAGGCATATCATAATTAGTTTCACTAAAGTTAATATGAAGGAGAAAATTCTTAAAGCTGCCAGGCGAAAGAAAACCATTACGTACAAAGGGAAGAATATCAGATTGACTGCAGATCTCTCTGCTGAAACTTTTCAAGCCAGAAGAGGGTGGTCATCGACTTTTAATCTCCTAAAGCAAAATAACTTTCAACCCTGGATTCTGTGTCCAGCTAAATTGAGTTTCATTTATGATGGAGAAATTAAATACTTCAATGACATTCATATGTTGAAGAAATTTGCCATAAGTAAACCAGCTCTTCAGGATATTCTCACACCTATCCTCCATAATGACCAACCCAATCCTCTACCAAAAAAGAAAACTCACTCAGAAACTTTGGATCTGGCGAAAGGATTAAAAATGTGCATTGGACCTTTGAAAAACTCAATACCCAAAATTTCAGCAGACTTATCAATATTCTCCATTAATGTGAACGGCTTAAACTGTCCTCTAAAGAGGCATAGGTTAGCTGACTGGATACAAAAACTAAGGCCAGATATTTGTTGCATACAAGAGTCACATCTTAACTTAAAAGACAAATCCAGACCCAAGGTGAAAGGATGGTCATCCATATTTCAGGCAAATGGAAATCAGAAAAAAGCAAGTGTTGCAATTTTATTCACAGATACAATAGGCTTTAAACCAACAAAAGTAAGGAAGGACAAGAATGGTAACTTCATATTTGTTAAGGGTAATACTCAATATGATGAGATTTCAATTATTAATATTTATGCACCCAACCAGAATGCGCCTCAATTTATAAGAGAAACTCTAACAGACATGAACAACTTGATTTCCTCCAGCTCCATAATAGTCGGAGATTTCAACAGTCCTTTGGCAGTGTTGGATCGATCCTCCAACAAGAAGCTGAGCAAAAAAATTTTAGATTTAAACCTAACCATTAAATATCTGGATTTAGCAGACATCTACAGAACATTTCATCCCAACAAAACTGAATACACATAATTCTCATCAGCCCACGGAACTTACTCCAAAATCAATCACATCTTAGGTCACAACTCTAACCTCAGTAAATTTAAAGGAATAGAAATTATTCCTTGCATCTTCTTGGACCACCATGGAATAAAACTTGAGCCAAGTAACAACAGGAATCTGCATACTCATACAAAAACATGGAAGTTAAATAACCTTATGCTGAATGATAGCTGGATCAGAGATGAGATTAAGAAAGAAATTGCCAATTTTTTGGAACAAAATGACAATGAAGACATGAACTATCAGAACATCTGGGACACCACAAAGGCAGTTCTAAGAGGTAAATGTATAGCACTGCAAGCCTTCCGCAAGAGAACGGAAAGAGAGGAAGTTAACAACTTAACGGGACATCTCAAGCAACTGGAAAAGGAAGAACATTCCAAC
>CAUYPK010020429.1:0-30633 GCA_963574355.1 Loris lydekkerianus | reverse complement strand
AATAGGTCTCCTTTTTCTCCTCAAACCCAGCCCCAGCCCAAAACTGCAAAAAAAAAAAAAAAAAAAAAAAAAAAGAATAGGTCTCCTTTTTTCCTAGAAATGGCCAAATACATTTGGATTATATTCTTTAGAGATGGTAGATTACTACTTATTGAGAGTTGTCATTAACGAGCACAGTACTTGTCAAATATTCTGAAAGAACAAATGCTATAATTAGTCTAAAACACAGTAAGAGCAAATTATTTAGAAATAGCAATAATGCCTTAACAGCCTTTCCCGAAAAATCAAGAGATTAAGCCGAGCCCTCTGAGATTAACTACTTGGGAAAGGCACTTCATCTCTGTAAGTTTCAGTTTTCATATCCATTCAGTAAGGAATTGGCTAAATCATCTCTAAGGCTCCGCCTGGCCGTAGTTTGGGAATGGTGGCCCTACAGGCTCACAAGTTCTTGGCACCTAGCCCAGAGTCAGTGGTCAGCTGGACAAAACATGCAGTAAGTAGTGTCTCACATACAGAGCTTCTCCTTTCTAGACTTCCAGCCCCACATGGGTAAGGAAGACCAGAAATTCACAGCTACTGGGCACTCTAGCATGGGGTCACATAGATACAATCATGCTCGACCTTAAATAACCCCGGCCAGGGTCCATGTGCTCTGTGATGACACTCATTCATTCAAAAAGCCTACCTTAAACGCCACCTGTGTTTTATGGATGTGCTAAGAAATAGGCAGGCCCAGCTATCAAGGCAGAGCCCTGGCTACAAGCTTGTGGGGACGACAGCCAAGAGAGAAGGATGGTGCGGAGTCATGACTAGCAGGAACTGGTGAGGATCAGATCATTTTTGGTTAAATCATTCCTGAGTATCTAATGGCAGTGAACTCTAAGTTTCTTTATAACTCACTGTGGTGTGCCTGTCTTTCCCATTCAACTCCACTTTATACTACAAGGGAAGGATACAGAACTACAAGGGACCCAAACTTGAGCATCAAGGAAACAGTCAAATGGTATTCCAGTATTTAAAGGAGAGCGAGAGGGGTTTTCGAGTGACTGCTGGCTTAGGAGCTTGGAAAATGAACTTTTGCTTATCTGGTTTTATCCTTCAGGATGCCTTTGAAATACTGGCTGAAAATTATGAGTTTAGAGAAAATGAACGCTCCTCTGTGACATTTTTGAGAGCAGCTTCTGTATTGAAATCTCTGCCATTCACAATCATCAGTATGAAGGACACAGAAGGAATTCCCTGCCTGGGGGACAAAGTGAAGTGTATCATAGAGGTAAGGGATGGGGTGGGATTTGACCCACTTCCCAGTAATATGTAGGAGGTGAGGGAAGGAGAGAGAGAGAGAGGCACCTAACATTCTTCTGTCAACTCTCTCTGTCTCTGTCTTCCTAGACATATGTAGATACGTGTGTGTATATATAGAAGCAGATAGATGCATATTATGTATAAGCCATACCCCAATACTATCACAGCTGGAGTGACATGGGGATAGGTAGGGGAAACAGAAGAGCTCTCCCATATTGTTATTAATGACAGTGAAAGATTCAGGTGACCCACAAGCTTGAGAGTAGAGGCATGGTCTTGTTTCAAACATGGGCTGCATGAAGGGCCTCAGTTTCACTCGGAGGCTATCATCTCCAGCATTAGTAGGTGTGACCTGCAATGTGTTTAATTATTGAACAATGTTTAAGGATTCCCCAGCAAGGGAAGTTGGAGACATAGTAGCAAGTTTCAGTATAGTCAAGTGCAAGGTTATTCAAAGAAAATAATCCCAATTCTACATGGAAGAAGGTGGTTCTGAGCTAGACATCATAGGGCTTAACCGTGGATTGGCTTTTCAGGGGTTCAAAATAACCTGCTAGATTGAAAAGTGCTCTTATTTCAGAAAGTTCATATCCATTGAAGAGAAAATTATCACAAATATTTGGACATATATTTTTCAGTGAATATTTTGGTTTGGAATCTGTAGATTTGGACCCTAATCATTCTGAATTTTTGTTCCTGAGGATTAAAGTGGCCTTTGGATATATGATGAGCTAGGATTTTCAAAATCACGAGGAAATGTCGTGTTTTCTCCTGATCAGCGAGGAAAACACGCTGCATGCACTATTGTCCATTTCATGAGAAATCAAGCTACTAGATCTGTAAACATGAGTGTCTTGGACAGTTATTGTCCAGCATCACACATTTAAAATATTTTTCATCTGTTCATGCAGGAAATTATTGAAGAAGGAGAAAGTTCTGAAGTTAAAGCTGTGTTAAATGATGAACGATACCAATCCTTCAAAGTAAGTGATTGTACATATATTTATAAAAACTGGTTTTTCAGTTAACCTTATTTCTTATTCTAGTTGTTTCATACAGCCATCTTGGCTGCTGTAACCAAATACCATAGCTGGGTGGCTTAAACAATAGAAATTTATTTTATTGCAGTTCTAGAGGCTGAAAGTTCTAGATCAAGATGCCAGTGTGGTCACTGTCTGATGAGGGCTCTCTTTCTGGTTTGCAGATGGCTGCCTTTTTTTTTTTGAGATAGAGTTTCACTTTGTCTCCTCGGTAGACTGCTATGATGTCATAGCTCACAGCAAACTCAGACGCTAGGGCTCTGAGTCCTAAGCGATCCTCTTGCTTCAGCCTCCCAAGTAGCTCAGACTACAGGCAACTACCATAATGTCCAGCTATTTTTAGAGACAGGGTCTTGCTTTTGTTCAGGCTGGTCTCAAACTCTTAAACTCAAACAATCCACCTGTCTCTGCCTCTCAGAATGCTGGGATTACAGGCGTGAGCCACCCGCCCAACCCTAGATGGCTGCCTTTTTGCATGTGTCCCTTGGTGGAAAGAGAGAGGGAAAACAGTCTCTCTGCGGCCTCTTCTTACAAGGACACAACTCCCAGCACGACAGCCTCACCCCCATGACTTCATCTAAACCTCACTACCTCTCAAAAGCCCCGTCCGTCTTAAATAGCATCACACTGGGAATCAACACAGGAATTTAGGAGGCAGTGGTCTAGGAAGAAAATGCCTAAGTAAGCAAATGTGCCCTGGCTTATTGCTGTGCTGTGATAACATACAAATTACCTTACCTTCCAAGAATATGTCATGGATGGGTACAAATATCACAGGGACACAAGGACCATGGGGATAGGACAACCTGCTTTTAAAAAGCAAGCCTGCCCCTGGAAAGCGCCTCAGTGCATCCTCACTTACTTGAAAGCAGAGTTTGTTACCTCCTAATTGTCCCCACTTTAGGGTTGCCGGTAGAAGGGACTTCTGCAGATTCTTCAGTGCAGAAGTGATGCACAGGCCGCATGTGTGGCCATCAGCAGGAGCCCAGGCTTGGAGTGTAAGTAGACTGAGATTTAAGTTGGGGCTCTGCCACTTAACAGCTGTGTGATGATGGAAAATCATATGACCTACATGAGCATCCCTCTTCAAAATGTGAGGGTAGGTGTGCGGGGCATGATTGTGAGAAGAGACTCCTGGCAAAGGGGAGAGCCGGACAGGGACGACTTATCAGGCATGGACAGCACAGGCAACTGTCGACTAGACTATACCTAAGCTCTGCACAGATGCTGGAGCCTGTCCCTTACTACTGTTCCATTTCATAATGCCACATGTCACAAAAGGACTCACTTGAAACAAAAATGACTCTAAATTATTACCAACACCCATCTGCTCAGCATATTCAGGAAAAACTAGGTCAGAGGTTTGCTAATGCTTTTTCTGATTGCCTGAGGCCTTGAAATGGCCAAGACTTGGTTGTCAGAACGATGCTTTTAGAGACTAATGGCATGCGTTTCCCTTCATTTTAGCTCTTTACTTCTGTGTTTGGAGTAGGGTTGAAGACCTCTGAGAAGTGGTTCAGGATGGGCTTCAGAACTCTGAGTAAAATAAGGTCGGACAAAAGCCTGACATTTACACGAATGCAGCGAGCAGGTAAATAGTGTCTCCTAAAAGTCGTGTTTGGTACAGGTCAGTCAGATTGTGGTAGAGACTTAACGCAGATATATTGCAACTCCAACCTGGGGGCATTGGGACACGTTTTTGGCATCTCGTGATGCATGAATCCAAATCCTGGCTCTAGCACTTTCGAGCGATGTGATCTTGAGCAAGTTAGTTGAAAGTCTATGAACCTTAGTTACCTCATCTCTGAAAGGGAGATAACATTGGCACTTAACTGGGGAATAAATAAATCAGACAATGCAGGCAAAACCCGTACATGGAGTCTGGCACAGGCACACACGCTTCATAGCAGCTGCCACGACTCCTTTCCCCGGAAGTCAGGAGGCTGCACCACTGCTCCACTTTTCACTGGTCCCAACATTGAGTCCCTGGGTAAGAGCTGTGGGTAAGGAGCCCACAGAAGGGCACATTGGTGCGGAGGATTGGGGAATAAAGAAAACTTGGACAAACCAGAGTTGTTGCCTGGTACAAATGTGAATATGCTTTAGAAGCTGAAAATCATCAGAAACATAGAAGGGAAATGGTGGAAATCTAGACACAGAGTTGATCTCTACCCGTCAGGACTCCTGAGTCTGAGAAAGGAAGACTGTGGTGACGCCTGAGAACTGCTGTCTTCCATCTGAAGGCCCGGAAGAGCCTTCCAGAGGCTGACAGTGGCTTGGTCACTTCCATTTATGGAAGGTGCCAGTAAATTTAAAAGAAATATGAAGAAATGCCAATACAGGGTCAAAAAACTGTGGGTGTTTTAAATGCTGCCTTTTATATGCATAGAAATACACTTGTGACTCAAAAGGGAGCCACAACCACAGTCCCCAGCACTATGGCTTCTGGAGTCACAGAGTGCAGTGATGTCGTCAAAATTTTTATTGATGTGAAAGTATCAATATACTTTCTTATACTAGAGGAGACCAAAAAAAAAGAAAGTGAATAGCTACATTCTGTTAAAAAGATAATGTAAAAAAAAAAAAAAAAGATTAAAACAAAACAAGCAATGGTAGAGGAATCAAGTCAAATCAAATCTTAGCGGGTCCTATAAATGACATCATAGAAGACCCCTACTCATCTTTTATAAAGTTACTAATTTCTGAGAGGTTGCTAATAAGCTCTTATATGATGCCACATAGGAAATAGGAAAGCCTAGGATGAAAATATCCAGCATTTGTATTCTGGACTCCTGAAAGTGCACATTTGATAGGCATGATTGATGCCAGTTCTAGAGAAGCCATTAAAAATAAATATACGTAAGTATTAGACATAAGTAGCAAGTTTGAATGGTTTGGAATGATAGTAAAGACTTTCAGTGCTTATTGAGAAATTGGGTGGCAACGTAGGGTTTCGTTTAGATGAAACCCTTACCAAATGATGTCAGGTTCTCTCAGGATCTAAGGAGCTTCCAATCCTCTAGCTTTGTAAATCGATTTTTCCTCTTCCTATTTCTTCCAACCCAGTGAATGAAGCAGCCACTTGTCAATCAGAGACGCCATCAGACTGTTTAATGCTACTAGTTGTTCTACATAGAAATTGAGGCATGCCCTCCCATCACACTTAGAACTCCCCAAAATTGCATCCTTTGGAGCAGCACCACAGTGAATGGAATTGCTAGTGGGAACAGCTTATGATACTACAAAAAATAAGCAAATCGAACACATTGAAAGTATGTTTTATGCTGAAAGTGATTCACTGTTCAGATCAAAAACCTGGCTCAGTTTTGCTTCTATCTGCACTTGATGGCAGTTCCCTGAGGCTTAAGCATTCACAGGCCACATTTGCCTTGAAAACTCTTTCTCTGAAATATAGCAGCACACATTTAACATTACGTAATAAGTTAACTGCCCTGCCATACCAAAAAGGAAAGCCAATTAAATTACTTCCATGGATGTCAACAAATTATCATAGGATTTCCATGTTCTTTCTTGATATCTGTACATCAAGGGTCCTCAAACTATATGGCCCACGGGCCACATGAGGCGGTGTGATTGTATTTGTTCCCGTTTTGTTTTTTTACTTCAAAATAAGATGTGTGCAGTGTGCATAGGAATTTGTTCATAGTTTTTTTTTAAAACTATAGTCTGGCCCTCTAGTGGTCTGAGGGACAGTGAACTGGTCCCCTGTTTAAAAAGTTTGAGGACCCCTGCTGTACATGTTCTTAAAGAAAGAGCTGCTAATTATGACTTCTGGATGACATACGTCACTAAAGAAGCACAGGTTTTTGCGGTTGCCAAGTGAGTTGTACTTTGAATATCAGTCAGGATGGCAATTTCTGTGTCATAGCCTAATGGAACATTGTTTACTCTGCTATGCCCCTCATGGCCGTGTTGCCATAATTTTTTTTAAATGTGGCTTTAAAAAGAAAAAAAAAGGATAAATTATCAGCATTGGTATGAAAAAAGCAGTGTTCCACAAGTAGTTTGGTTTGGCATTTGACACAGTTTACTGGTATATCAGTATGAATATCATCTTCTTTTGGTCCTGCCAACGTGTTTCTGTGACCATCCCCATTCAGCAATAACAATGGAAGTTTGAATTTAAGAACTTTGTGAACAGGATGCTAGAGCTTGATGGCCTTCCTGCAGCCTCCCTCCTGCAATCCTGGGGTGAAGAACAAGACCCAATAGATTTCCTCTGCATCATTTCAGAGGGCCAGTAGTGGATGAAGATGCAAGGAAGTACACTTATACCAATCCAAAGAAAAAACTGCTCAAATAGTTTACAGTTAGGAAACAGGCTACCTCTGGAGGCGTCCGAGGTCCCCATTATCAGATTCAAGCACAGTCTGAAATGTCTTGTATTTAAGCCTAATTAGATGTCCCTCCAGCACTGTGAATGTACTGCTCAGATCGTCTCCCTGCCAGTACTTCACCCCAGTGCTTGGAGATAAACCTCCCTTCTCCTTTGCCTCTCCCTGCCTGCCTACCTCCCTCCACACCCCTCCTAGAGAATAATCAGGTCATCAGCTCCTCATCATGAGACTCAGAACTTGCCTGAATTCATAGCAAAGAAGCAGTAAGCCAAACACCTAGGACATTTTCTACCTTGCTTCAGACATAAATCTATCTTCTTCCTGTTCTTTTTTTTCCTCTGCCTGTTCTTTAATTTTTAAATTGCTATATCATCTTCCAACCATATTATCTTCACATCCCAGATCTCCTTAGGCATAACCTTTTTTAAAAGATAGTAGGGCATAGAAGGTCAGGTCTGAACAATTTGGATTCCCAAGGGTTATGAAATATTGTTTCCTTCCTTAGGAACTTGTAAGCCTCTTCATTTGAAGGCAGAGAGCCATTGTTACTGTACAAAATTCACAACCAAATGAGCCACACGCGTTACCATTTTCTCTATGGAAACAGAGTTTGGCATTCCTGCCTGTGCCTTGGTAGCTGGGTTTGGGGGCAGAATCCCCTCCCACTGAGGGCTGGTCGTTTCACACACGTGTCACTCTCTCCATTGACCTATCACATGGCCTCTCAGGATTCCTCTATTACGAAGACCTTGTCAGCTGTGTGACCAGGGCAGAAGCAGAGGCCGTCAGCGTGCTGGTTAAAGAGGCTGTCTGGGCATTTCTTCCGGATGCTTTCGTCACCATGACAGGAGGGTTCCGGAGGTAAATAACTGGGGCTGCTTTGCCTTCCCTGCTCTAACACCTTCAGTGAGTCCACATCACAGGCAGGCTCTGAAATGGCACCAAAGACCTTTCGTGATCTGATGCCAGCTTCTGTCTGCAGCTTTGTCTCCTGCCCCTCACGCTGCATTTCTGCAGCCCCCAACGGCTTGTCATTTCCTACGCATACGGAGCTATTTCTTGCTTTGGTTTGGGCTACCATTCCTCAACTTGTCACCTGGCTGACTTCTCATCCTTTAAGACAATTTAGATGCCACCTCCTCTGGAAAGCCCCCCTTGGTTAGGGACCTCTCTTCGGTGCTCCCTGGACAACTGCCATGCCCCCTTTGCACAGAGTTACAGGGATTTGCTCCTATATGTGCTTTTCGATGTTAGTTCTCTGCAATACCAGTGTGAAATGCCTGGCGCCAAGTAGGTGCTCAAGGAATCTTGGTTGGCTCAATGCATGAATCAGTGAGTGAAGTCTTCACAGAATGTGTGCAGTTGTTGGATATTAAGCCCCCATTTCAGAAAGGAATTCTTTCCCTCCCATGACCTCCTCCTCCCAGCTCCCTGCCCCTCTTGCCTGGTAGCTGTTGGCCATTCTGACAAGCTAAGTTTGGGGCAAGGGAGAAAGTAGGAGGAGGTCAAGTCTAAGAAGATGTCCTTAATCTGTACGGTAATTCCAAGAGTGCTGCTTTGTGATATGTGAACACAGTTCTTGGTTTTCTTGTTGTCGTGTTTGTCTCCTTATGTCTGCGTGTCTGTATGTGAGTGCGTGTAGTGTGCGTGTGTAGAAGAAATAATCCTTTGTTATTTTGTGCCCACACGTATATAATTACATACATATATGTATTACATATGACATTTTTTCTGTGACATAAATTTATCTTGCAAGGAACAGAATTGCGTAAATAAAAATATGTTGTTTAAAAAAAGTCATGAGTGTTTTGTGTTGCAAACTTTAAACACAGGGCATAGAAACAAAGGTAATTTTTCAAGACCGAGGGCTAAAAATCTAATCAATTCCCATTGCTTTTTATATTAGGGGTAAGAAGATTGGGCATGACGTTGATTTTTTAATTACCAGCCCAGAATCAACAGAGGAAGAAGAGCAACAACTTTTACATAAAGTAATGGACTTATGGGAAAAGAAGGTAAGAAGAAAGATCAAAAACAGATGCTTGTCGGGCGGTGCCTATGGCTCTGGTCCCATACACCGGAGGTGGCAGGTTCAAACCCGGCCTTGGCCAAAAACTGCAAAAAAAAAAGATGCTTGTACACTCAAGCATTATAGTGTATTAACACTATTGAATTTTGCACCTCATTTACCTTATAATTGTGTAATGGTCATCTAATCAAATCTCAATTATTTGCTGCAGCTTCTACATAGCCATTAGGAACAGTGATGAAACTTACGTGCTGTGGGTCCTGGAAAGCATATTATGAATACGTACCATATCTTGTTTATTTATACTTACCCTATAACCAAAGGGTCCCAGCATGGCTGTGCATTTGTGTTTGACAAGCAGAGGCATGAAAGCACCCAAACAAAATGAAGAACATGCGCCATGGAGACCAGGAGAGCACAGCTTCATCCTTCCTGAGCAGTCAGCATTTGAGAGTTCAATATATATCGCTTCTCGGCCTTTTGGTTAAGATCAAGTGAGAGTTCAATATAATAGGCCAAGACAGGAGAAGGCAGGGCAAGGAAGAGTCAGCAAACTGTCCCCACTGCTCTGCTCATGTGGGAAAGACAAAAGATTCTCATTGACTGGCAAAGAAGCACAACCCCTGGACCCTGCTAGCCCAGGCCTGGGTGGAGAGTGGGCTGCCTTGGCTTCCCACTTGGGGGCCTCTGCAAGGATGGACCTATTTGACCATGACTTATGGGCAGCCCCATCCCCACATGGAGACCATTCAAGATGGGGATGGAGTAGGGAATGGCTACAAGAAACCCCTTTCCATGGTCTTTCTCACTTTCAAGGCGTTTATACTGACTGCTGGTCCTCACTGATGGACGGGTCACATGCAGGCATACAGTGGATTTAATTTCAACACATGGCTTTTAGATTTGGGATTTTAAAAACACAGCCCTGACATTCTGGCTATATGGCTTGGGCTAGGTTACTTAATCTTCCCAAGTTTCACTTTCCTCATCTGTAAAGCAGGGATAGCAAGCCTCTCTTATTCATTAAAGAGGATGAGTAAAGGAGAGAATTAGGTAAAGCTCTTGGCACAATGCCTGATGAATGGGATGGCCTAATCCATGGTGACTGTCATCATCATCTCACGCACAATCAGTTACTGGGCTTTGCCTGAAATCCAGGCCCTGGGTCACGTAGGGGAACCCAAGAGTGATCAGGAGCAGCCCCTCCCTCCCACTCTGGCCAACACTGACCAGTGGGGGAAGCTGTGAGGCATTTGGTGTCCTAGCCCTGACCAGACCTCCAAACCTCCAGCCCTGCCCTCAAGATCAGCACATGAATTCTTCATATTTAGCTTCCACCTTTATTTCACTCCTGTGTCCTGCCAGCCTTACCAAAAACTGCACTGTCCAGATTATAAAGATTGTATTCTACACAGGCACACACAGGTGCAAACTCACACAGCCAGAGTTCTAAAACACTACGTGGCCCTCTGGGAGGCCGGAACAGGTGGATTGCTTGAGCTCAGGAGTTCAAGACTAGCCTGAGCAAGAGCAAGACCCCCAGCTCTAAAACTAGCCAGGCGTTGTGGCAGGCACCTCTAGTCCCAGCTACTGAGCAGGCTGAGGCAAGAGGATGGCTTGACCCCAAGAATTTGAGGTTGCTGTGAGGGTAAACACAGGGCACTCTACTGAGGGTAACAAAGTGAGACTCTGTCTCAAAAAAACAAAAACATAGACGCTATGTGGAGCCTGGTGAACACCAGTGGGTGTCAGTTTGAGTCACCCATCAGCTAAATCTAAATGTGAACCTTGTAGGAAATCCCTTGGTCAGGAATAGGAAAAAGGGAAGAAAAGATCTTGGAAATAGTGACCTCGAGGGAGGGCTGCCATCTGCAGAGACTGCATTAGCCTGAGTCCTTAGGCTACTGGTAGTTCAACCCAAAAAGAGGAGATTAAATGATGCTGGTTTGGGGGTTCACACCTGGTGGGTGGGACTTTGGGCATGAGGCCCTTAACTGTTCCATGTGGTCACATCTCCAGTTCATGAATCTGCTGAGAGATCCAAGGTATTGACAAACATTACAGAGATATGTTCACCTTGAGACACTGACTTGACTTTGAGTAGGGGAACCGAGAGTCTTCCGTGAAGGAGTTGGAGGGGGCTGAACACAAAGGGCAAGGCGGGGAGCCTCACGCTCAGCCTGGCAATGCTCCCTGTCGGGCTGGCAGAGCCTGAGACTAAATGAGGATGGAGCCTTCTTCTCATGGGAGGTGCAGGCGCTCACCTCCTGCTCCACCTTCTCTTCCTGTCTCATTTACCTTGAGAACTGGCTGCTCTGTCATCTGAGGAGAGAGGGAAGGAGCAGGGAAATACCTCCTCCTAGCCAGGAGTCTCTGTAGTTTCCAGCAGGGAAAATAAAAAAGCATGCTGGTGTGAATAGTCAACCAATGAGGCATTGATGGGGAAGTCAGAGCCCAACCCTGATGTTTCAAAGAAGTCACCTAAAGGGAAAGGAAAGAAACTGCAGAAAATAAAGATAGTAAATAGCTGAGGCTCGAGACCCAGAGGTGACACAGGGCTTAGGTGCATGTTTGACAACGGTGCCCTGCTGCAAACAAACCTTCTGATATGCAGACAGGAGCATAATGTTCAAGGATGCACTCCCAAACACCTCGCAACATTCAAGACAAACCCCAAGAAAGGATGGCCCCTTTCTCTATTACCAGCAAGTGCCACCACCACTGGCAATAGCAGAAACACACAGTTTATTATTAGGAAATCAGCTTTGTGGGTTATTTTATTTTAAAAAGGAATGTGTTTATTATAAATTTGGCTTCAATAGAAGACTTGTTAATATTGTAATAGCTCCCTTTCAAATTTACATAATTGAAATTAATAGGAAAGTCTGCTATATTATACTAATTTTAGCAAGCTTCTTTGAAAAGTATAAATATTGGGTTTGGGGTTTTTTTTTGGGGGGGGCTGGTTAACAGAAGTTACCTATGGTAACATTTACCACCTCCCCCAGGGGCTCTTCCTGACATCAGTGCCCCCTGCCCCATCCTTCAAAGCTGCTTATTCTTCCAGGCACTGAACGGGGAAGAGTTCCTTCTTTGGAGATCAGCAAAAGAAAAAAAGTATTCTCTTGAGTTGAAACAGCATCTCTTGCAGGTTTGCAGAGGAAATACAAACATGTGCAGTGACAATAATAAATGGAACCTTGATGTTCAGTGTGGCCCCTGGACCGGCAACATCAACTTGCTGGAAATGCCCTCCCCAGTCCCCAGTAGATCACTCTGGGGACAGGGCCCTGCAAGTTGCTTTACAAACCTCCCAAGTACTTCTCATAACATTTTTGAACATCTGACCTGAAAAATATATGATAACAAATCACACACCCCAGAAGCTGTGATTACATCATTTGGAGGTTATTTGCTCTTTTAGTTTCACTGGGATTTGCAGTTAATTGCCTGTTTCCACCTCTCTCTTCCTCACATCAGTTCTGTCCTGTCAGGCTCTCCCACTGAGGAGGGCAACTTGTTTGCACATAGCTTAAAATCACTTGTAAACCTTCTGGGTAGGTGACTTTAGATGAAACACGGTTCACTAACTTTACCTTACATTCCCCAAGGCAGACAGAGCAACGCAGGTAGAGTAACCCTGTATTATAAGAAAAGGCACCCAAGTGCTACCAGAAATAGCAAGTTATCCTGTCCCAAAGTGGAGCTCAGCCCCCAGCCCCAATTTTTTCAGCCAGTTAAACCTGGCCATCAGTATAATAGAAAGGGACACTGTTTCAGTCCATTTGTGTTGCTATAAAGGAATATCTGGGGGTGGGTAACTTATAAAGAAAAGAGGTTTATTTGGTTCATGTTTCTATCAGCTGTACAACAAGCAGAGTGCCAGCATCTGCCTCTCAGGCTCAGGCTGCTTCTGTTCAGGATGCAAGGCAAGGCTGAGCAGGCATATGCAGAAATTACACGGCCAGAGAGGAAGCAAGAGAGTGGGCACGGGTGGGGGGGAAGTGCCAGACTCTTCAGAGGGAGAACTCACTCAGTACTATGGAGATAGCACCAAGCCATTCATGAGAGATCCTCCCCCATGACCTAGACACCTCCCACCAGGGTCAGGGTCAGAGTCAATTTCAACATGAGGTTTATGGGAACAAACATGCAAACTATAGAAGACACTAACTCAAAGCAGCCCCCCAAGAAACAGCATGGCTTTATTTATAGTGAGTTTGTTTTTATAGGGCTGAAGAGAGCCCCCGCACTGGTTGGGGTTCAGAAGTGGGGAGGGGTACTCTCTTGCAGTTTTGTCATTAAGTGGCTTTGACTCAGCCTCTCTAATCACTACATTCCTTTTCTGCAGAGTAAGGACAATGCAGCCACTTCCTTAGCTCCCTCTTCTGGTGTTCCAGGTGGGCTTGTCATACAAGGACACAGTCACAGAGCCACATTCTGCTGAAGTCCATGATTTGATTAACAACCCAATATAAGATCTCAGCTCCTCTCCAGCAGGGCCTCTTCCTGATATTGTTCTGGTTCTTTTCAGGGATTACTTTTATACTGTGACCTTGTGGAGTCAACATTTGAAAAGCTCAAGTTGCCTAGCAGAAAGGTTGATGCCTTGGATCATTTTCAAAAATGTTTTCTGATTTTAAAATTGCACCATCAGAGAGTGGTAGACAGTGAGCAGTCCAGCCAGCAGGAAGGAAAGACCTGGAAGGCCATCCGTGTGGACTTAGTCATGTGCCCCTATGAGCGCCGCGCCTACGCCCTGTTGGGATGGACTGGCTCCCGGGTAAGTGCTATGTGGATCCATGGGGCAATGTTGGCTTTCTCAAAACATGGGTTGGTCCAGCTGGGCCCAGGGGAGAGAAAATGGCAGCAGAAGCGGGGGGAGAGGGGGCAGGGGACAAGACAGTGCCCGGAAACCTCTAAATCAGGATGTTCTACCTGCACACAGTCAAGTGAGACAGGTTAACTTATTCTCAGAGTGTAATCCCCACGCCAGTAGCAGCAGCCTTACTTGATAACAGGTTAGACATGTGAATTATCCACTCCATCCCAGACTTATGGAATCAGAAACTCTGGGGATGGATCCCAGAAATTCAGGTCTGAAAAAAACCCTCCAGTTGTTTCTGATGCTGCTCAAGTGTGAGAACCACTGAAGCAGAGAAACCAGCAAAGTGGTTAAGAGAGGAAATGATACAGTGAAGAGACAACTCAGACTGGGAATAAATGCCGTATCAGATAAGGGGCTATTATCCAGGACACACAAGGAACCCAAACTACTCAATAAAAAGGAAACGTATAACCCTATTTAAAAATGGGCAAAGAACTTGAATAGACATTTCTCAAACAAAGACATACAAATGACCAACAGATATATGAAAAAATGCTTAACGTCTCTAATCATCAGAGAAATGCAAATTAAAACCACAATAAGACATTACCTTAGATCTCTTAGATCAGCTATTATTTAGATAGAAGATAATAAGTGTTGGTAAGGACGTGGAGAAAAGGGAACCCTGATACACTGTTGGTGGTATTAGAAATCAGTGCAGCCATTTTAGAAAACAGTGTGGAACCACCATAGTATCAATCATTCCCGCTACTGGGTATGTGCTCAAAGAAATTGTAATTGGTATGCCAAAGAGACGTCTATACTGCCATGTTCACTGCAGCGTTAGTCACAATAGCTAAAATATGGAAACAACAGAAGCTCCCCCTGCCCCAGCTCACTCCTAGCCTCTCCAGTTGCCCCCAACAGTGTGAACAGCCAGGGAGGGGAGGAGAGTGGCCCATATGTGCAGGATAGGGAGGTGGGGGCTTACCAGGACTCTCGTACCTTCTCAGAGCTGCAGCTACCACTCCCAGAAATGGCTTCATCCAGATTCTTCCACAGCCCTGGCTCCCTCTCTGCCCGTTATAAAGGACGTAATGGTAATGAAGTCTGTCTGCACACCCAGCCCCTGCTCACTTTCCTATACTAGGAATTGTTCCTCACCACTAGAGGGCATAATTATTCTAGGCTTACTCTCTAATCCTACACAGGAAAGGACAAAATTTCTAGATCTCTCCTTCTCTCAGGAAAACTAGCTTCAATGACGTTATTGGCGATAACTTAGATCATCAGTTTGACGGACTCTCAGCATGAGAAGATACTAATGCCAGAGGGGACCTTAGGCACTTCTCCATGCTTTCGTTTGACCAACCAAAATTCAGAAAGTGTGGGTGACTTGCCAATCAAGAGAGGCACAGCCAGGTGGGCACAAAAACCAGGCTGGAATGGGTTCCCTGACTCCTCCTATTTTATTTTTTAGGCCAAGCATGATGGTTCACACCTGTAATCCTAATACTCTTGGAGGCCAAGGTGGGAGCTCAGCAGACCAGACTGAGCAAGAGCGAGGCTCTGTCTCTACTAAAAACAGAAAGTGTAGCCAAGACATTGTGGTGCATGCCTATGGTTCTAGCTACTTGAGAGGAAGAGGCAGAAGGATTGCTTGCACCCAGGAGTTTGTCAGCTGTAGGTTAGGCTGACTCTGTAGCACTCTAGCCTAGGTGACTGAGAGAGACTGTCTTGAAAAAACAAAAACAAATAAAACCCCCCACCAAATTATTATTTATCCAGCATTTACTCTGAACCAGGTGTAATTCTGGACAAAATTTTCACACTGTCTAGTTATTCATTCAACAAACATTTGCCATACATTTTCTATATGTCAGGCACTATTTGAGGAAATAGAGGCATGGACAAAACAAATCACATTTTTGTTCTCGTGGAGGCTACATTCCAGTGTAAGAAGAAAGCTTGGCCCCAGAGGAGAAAATCACTTTGAGAATGCTTATTGGAAATATTCACTAGAGGGACTTAGATGTCTTTAAAGATCTACTGCTGAAGATATTCTAGACTTGATGGTAATTCATTTTAATTACCTCTTCTTCAGCAGTTTGAGAGAGACCTACGGCGCTATGCCACACATGAGCGGAAGATGATGCTGGATAACCACGGTTTGTGGGACAAGACCAAGGTAGAGTTTTCTTTCTGGAATTGGGCTACTTTGATCCTCATCCCCATGGCTGGGTTCCTAAGTACTCTTCCTTAGCTGATTTGAGTGTCTCAGGACAGTTCCCTTTGCTAGGAGTGTCTTATTCCCAGCTGATTAAAGTTGAGGGCAACTAGAACCATCCCCACAGCTTAAGGTCCCCACCTGGCCCCAAATCTACCTCAGGAGCTTTTGGATCAAAGATGATGAACAAATTGTGCCTCCAAAACCAATCCAGTAGTGAACATCACTTAAGTTTGGTTTATTCCTGGTGTTTGAATGATTAACTCCAAAGAAAACCAGAGATTCCCCCCCCTCTGTGAGTCACATATACCATGTGAGTATCCCTCAAATTCAAGGGGCAGCAGCATATTGAGTGACCACGTGGGTCATTAATGAGAGTCTCCTGCAAGAAAGGGAGCAAGAGATGAGTGGTCAGCCAGCCTCACTCGGCAGCTGTGTGACCCATTTACCATGCTGACCTTGCTGTGGTCATGATCCAGTTCATGCCTCAGCAAAGTAGCTACTGTGGGAGCAATGAAGAGTTAAATATTCAACTGTTAAATCCACAAGTGCCACTGTTCTTACAGTGGTCAAGAACACCAAAATAGACTCTGAAGGAGAAGATTCAAAATAACTAAAAGTAAAGTTCCTTTCTCTTTAGGAGCTTATGGTCTAAATGAGGTATATTACAGGTGTCAGAAATCAAACCCAAAATGGCATAGGCAAAAAAAAAAAAAAAAAAGGAATTTGGGTAATATACTGCAGCATCCCAGGATAATGTGGCTTCAGGTCCAGCTGCATCCAGGTGCTCAGGTAGCCTCCCTCAGTACTAGTTTTATTCTCAGGCAAATTTTATGATAAGTCCCATTCTCCCAGTTACTCCAGCAAAGTAGAGCCTCTTTCCTAACAGTTCCAGCAAGAATCCTTGCTGATACCTATGGACCGGGCCTGGATCATGTGCCCATCCTGGCACTCATTACTGTAGTTCTGATTGGCCAGGCCTGGGTCATGTGCTCCTCCTTGGAGGCGGGAGCAGCTCCATCTGACACTCATGGACTGAGAGAAGAGATGCTGCTCACAGAAGAGGGGGCTGTGGACGCCAGCAGGAAAGTCTCAGAGGCAGAGTCACGTGATTCAACTAAGGAACACTTACAAATGAACACTTAATAAATAGTTGGATGTAAGCGAGAGCTTTATACATGCCCAGCACTTTTGCTACACAGGAGGAAGGATGGAGGGGAAGAAGTGGTTGGTCTTAAAGAGACCATGGGGTGGCCAGGTGGGGTCAGAGACAGGTGTGGAAGACTGGGGGAAAACCCAACACACGCAAGTATCCTCTAATTACCAGCAGTACATAATTCCAGCTGCACATGCAACTACTCGGAGTTTTTAAATAGGCTGATGACAAGCCCTCCCCTCAGGTTCTGATTTCACTGGACTGGAGTGTGGCTCAAGTATCAATGTTTTCTTTTTTTAAAACTCTTATCAGGTGTTTTTTGCTTGTTTCTGGGTAATTTTTGAGACAGAGTCTCACCATGTTGTGCTATGCTGGAGTGTCATAGCTCACAACAACCTCAAATTCCTAGGCTCAAATGATCCTTTTGCCTCAGCCTCCTGAGTAGCTGGGACTACTGGCACCTGCCACAGCACCTGGGTAGTTTTTCTATTTGCAGTAGAGACAGGGTCTCTCTCTTGCTCAGGCTGGTCTTGAATTCCTGAGTTCGAGTGATCCACACACCTTGACCTCCCAGAATGGTAGGATTACAGGTGTGAGCCACCATGCTCAGCCTTATTAGATGGTTTTTAAAGGACAGCTGTGGTTAAGAGTTTCAACTCATAGAAAAATATCCAAATGCCCTTTGCTGAATGTGTAAGGCTGGTGTGACTTTACCTTAATTTAGTTAGTATCATATTCTAGGATGGGAAAATGTGAAAATTATGGAAGTCAGTTAAAGTGACTTTTTGTACTCTCCTGAGGGAATTACGTTTTGGCAGTAATTCATGCTGACAAGACAGTTTTACAAGTAATACTTTCATGGTGTCTACACTGAGGTGCTGAAGAAAGATAGCTGAATGCACATATTTCTTGTTATACTTTCAGAGGATATTTCTCAAAGCAGAAAGTGAAGAAGAAATTTTTGCACATCTGGGATTGGATTACATTGAACCATGGGAAAGAAATGCCTAGGAAGGAGTTGTCTACATTTCCCCCCATTCTCTTCAGGTTAAATAAATTGTGCTTCATATTAGTAAAAGATGCCTTAGGAAAGTTCAAGATTCTTCAGGTCTTACTGAAATGTAGATTGCTACTAGAAATAAATAGCTTAATTGCTAGTATACAGAGAACTTAAAAACAAAAAAATTAATAGCTTTGGAAACATGGTAAGGCATCTCCTGGTAATGAGTTATGTTCTAATAGGCCATTAGTATGACTGCTGCATAAAATCCATGATGTATTTTCAATAGAGATGGTGTTATCATTGGTGGCTTATCCAGGGAAGCTAATCAAAGCCCACTTTGCCCACACTGTAGCTAAACTACTGCATATCTCCAATAAAAATAGGAGGAAACAAGATGATTGAGTCTTTTCTTCACTCAAATAAATGTAACTAAATGGAAGAAGAAAGAGTTTACGATTTGTCTTGAGGTAGACAAACAGATTTTTTTCATTATTATTTAAGAGTATTTCTTTTTTATTAAATCTTTTATATATAGATCATAAATACATTTATGCCAATTTCAGCGTGTTGATTATTTGTACAAATTGGAGTGCTTACATCATACTAATCAACACAGCTTTCACCTCATTTACCCAATTATGGCATTAGGACATTTGTGTTCTACACATGATAGATCCAACTTGTACTTGCAATGTGCTCCATAGTTGTGGCCTCCCTACTGTCCCCTACTATCCTTCCCACCCCTTCCCTATCCCTGTCCCACCCCATCCCTCCTTCCTCTTAGGCTAAAGTTGTGTTTCATTTTTCATATGCAAGTGTGAGTTATTATAAATTGGTTTCACAGTAGTACTGAGTACATTGGATACTTTTTTTTCCATTCCTGAGATACTTTGCTAAGAAGAATTTTTTTTTTTTTGCCAGAGTTTCTGATTTTATTTTAAAACAATAGTAAACAATTTCATTGATTTTTTCCCCTAAATCAAACCACCTCACACTCAGCTTCTCTCAAGCAAAAGGTAAAAAATAAAAATAAGGGAAGGGGATGGAAGTGTGGGAAATGACTTACCTTCCCTAAAAATAAGCCCCTGGTCCTGGTATCTGGAATGGTTTTTGGACACTGTCTTTAACAAATGAGAAAAGAAAGCACCAAAATATTGTGCTTCAGCAGCAGGTTAGGACCTGCAGTAAAGAAAAAAAAAGGGGGGGGGGGGATTTGAACACAGGTTCAAGTGGCCTAGTTCAGTTCAGTTCTTGAACTTCTGCGAGTCTGGAGCATCTTCTGTCCACAACTCTGCTTCAGAATGACTTAGAGATGGGTCCCTTTAGGAAGAGCCTCCTCTGAACTGGGCTGGCGAGGATCTGTGAGCCCACACCAAGAACACAGGCTTGAGGAGGTAAAGTCTCCTGAACACAGGCTTGAGGAGGTAAAGTCTCCTGAACAGGTTCCCAGCCAGTTGGAAGTGGGTGAAAGGACAAGGATATTCAGAGCACACAGACGGAAGGTCAGGGGACTTCAGGCACCCCCTGCCTCACTCTTCTCTTCCCAGCTCCTGTTCCTTTGCACTTTGTTTATGTGGGATGAAGACTAACAGCGATTGGATGGTAGGACAAGGAAGAGCTGTAAACAGCTTGGGTTTGCTAACCCTCATGTGCAGACTCTTTTGTCAGAAAGGGACTATTGTCTTGGGGACAGGGGACCAGAGAAAGCCCTTGTAGTACAGGTTCAGTCTGGGGTAGAACACAGTAATAGCCACTGCCAGATGCATGCTCGCTCTGGGCCCTGCCCCCAGACAAGGAAACACTGAACGAGGTTCTAGAATGGCAATGGTGGCAGAGAGGGAACAGGGGATGATCCCTTCCTCCTGACCCCCCCCCCCCCAGGTCACCCCTGAGGCCCAGGGGGAGGCAGTCTGCCCCTGGGCTCAGGGTGCAGAGCCTGGGGAGCTGACCTGGGCCCCACTTTACACAGGGCAGCCACAGGGAAAATGGCTCTTCCAGCCCTCTCTCAAAAATCCCATCTGCCTTTAAGAAACCAAAAAATAAATAGTGTATACTTTTCATACCACCTGGAATTCCTGGCCCCAAGACCAGAGGCTCGAGCCCTCCTCCTCTACCCCACACCCAGGTGCCCACGCCAAGGACACATTTCACTGGGTCGGGGGCTGGTCACAGCATAGCAAGGGTCTCTGATCACGTGACCCCCATGCAGCAGGCGTTCCAAGGTCCTGGTTGAGGGACTGGCTCAGCCGTTTGGTCCACCTTGTTCATTAAAATTAAAATAAGGGGGAAAAAAGGCTCCACTTGGTGACTTGGGTCTGTAGAGGTCTCTGCTTCACCCCTTGTCTGTCACTCTGTCCATCCTGAAAGGCATTGTGCAGACCAGATGTGGAGGCTGGACCCAGCCACACCCACCAGTCACTGCAGTTTTGTCCCCACCTAGCGTTGTCTGTTTCTGGCTTCTGCCCGGGCTACCATATACTCAAACCAGAGTACATTGGGAATGAGGCTCGTGTCTCGGATTAGGAAGAACTCAGAGATAGGCCAGGCTACTATCCTGGGGAACAGCGGGGTGAGGACCTCGTGGGTAAAGATGAACCAGGCAACAGTCATGAAGCTTCCAGCAATGCCTCCGTAGAGCACCTGGCTCCAGGTGTGGTATAGCAGGTAGATCCTTAAATAGAGGAAAAGGAAGGAATAGACGGAGAAGAACCACATAAATTGGGAATGGCTGGAGGGCATCCCGTACTTGGTGCCCACTGCTGTGTGGGGGCCTCCACCTGGCCGCGGCTCCTGGATGATGTTTTTGATCAGCCAGTTGACCCCCTCATTCAGTGCCAGGCCCCCCAGGAATGAGATCGTGTGTAGCTCCCGCTTAAATATGATGAGGGTCACAAAACCAACAATGACAAATACAGGGCTAAGGCTCAGGTAGGCAAGAAGGTGGCCAGAGAGATCACCTGCAGGAAACTCGACATGGGTGAGGGTCACCAGCCGTCATGAAGCAGGGAGCAAGCACTGTCCGTCTGCTGCCATCTTACCTGGAGACCGGGCTTCCTGCTAAGAAGACTATTTTCCAGCTCCATCCATGTAAACATAAAGGAGGTAAAGTCTCCATTTTTTTTTTTACTGCTGCATAATATTCCATGGTATACATATACCACAATTTATTAATCCATTCATGGGTTGAAGGGCACTTGGGCTTCTTCCATGACTTGGCAATTATGAATTGAGCTGCAATGAACAATCTGGTGCAAATATCTTTATTGACAAATGATTTTTGGTCCTTTGGGTATACACCTAGTAGAGGAATTGTAGGATCAAACTCAAGTTGCTCATTTATGTTAGAGTTTCTCTTATAAATTGAGGTGCATTTTGGTTGGGTGCATAAATATTAATAATTGAAATCTCATCATATTGAGTGTTACCCTTAACAAATATGAAGTGAACAACCTTATCTTTCCTTACTTTTTTTGGTTTAAAGCCTATTGTATCTGTAAATAAAGTTGCAACACCTGCTTTTCTGATTTTCATTTTCCTGAAATATAGATGACCATCCCTTCACCCTGAGTCTATACTTATCTTTTAAGGTAAGATGAGATTCTTGTATGCAGCAGATTTGGCCTGAGTTTTTGTATCCAGGCAGCCAACCTGTTCCTCTTTAGAGGACAATTTAAGCTATTCACATTAATTGAGAATGTTGATAAGCCTGATAGAGTTTTGGGTATCAACTTTTTTGAAAGTCCAGTGGACATTTTTCATCCTTTCACCACTGTGGAAGTTAGAATTTGATCAAAAGTTTCTGAGTGAGTTTACTTCTGTGGTGAAGGATTGCACTGGTCATTATGGAGGATAGGTTTAAGAATCTCCTGGAGAGCTTGCTTAGTTATGGCAAATTTCTTCAACATGGGAATGTCATTAAAATATTTAATTTCTCCATCATAAATGAAACTCAGTTTAGCTGGATACAGGTTCCTGGGTGGAAAGTTATTTTGTTTTAGGAGATTAAAAGTCGACGACCAACCTCTTCTAGCTTGAAAGTTTTTAGCAGAGAGATCTGAAGTCATTCTATTATTCCCCTTGTAGGTTATGGTTTTCTTCCATCTGGCTGCTTTCAGAATTGTCTCCTTCATATTAACTTTAGTGAAGTTAATTATGATGTGTTTGGGGGTTGTCTTATTTGGGTTGAGTCGTGCTAGGTTTCTGAAACTGTCTGCTATCTGAATTTCAGAATCTCTTGGTATGTCTGGAAAGTTCTCCTTTGTAATCTCATGAAGAAGGGCCTCTGTGCTTTGTGAAGCAACTTCGTCACCTTCAGAAATCCCTATAAGGTAAATATTAGTTTTCTTTGAATTATCCCAGAGCTCTCTGAGAGAATGATCCATTTTTGCTCTCCATTTCTCTTCTTCTTTGAATGCTTGGGAGAGTTCAAAAGCTTTGTCTTCAAAGTCAGAAATTCTTTCTTCTGTTGCTCCATTCTGTTATTGAGGGATTCTACTGTATTTCTCAGATCTTTGAGGGCTGCAAATTCTTGTCTCAATGGGTCAAAATCTTTGGTGATTTTGTCTTTGAATTCATTGAACTCTTGAGACAACTTTTGAATTGCCCCTTGAATTTCTAATTCCAAATTTACCTCCATTCTATTAATCTTATTTGCAATCCAAACTCTGAATTTGATTACTGACATCTCAGCCATTTGTCTATGAATGGGATCTTCAGTTGTGTCCATGGTATCATTCCTTCGGGGAATTGATCTACTCTGGTTATTCATGTTACTGGAGTTTTTCTGCTGATTCCACCCCATGATTATTTTACACAGTTTGGCTAGATGAGCAGATAAGATGAAGTTGGGTTGTCTGGCTCCTGGAGTAGTGATTAAACAGCCCTTTGCCCAAGAGCTGTGACTGATGTCTGTACCTTTTCTCCTAGAGCTTTGCAAAGAACCGTACAGTGCTATGGCCTGAGACACTAGGGACTTACTGGGTATGGTGAGGCTCAGGTTAGTTACTCTGGGTTGAAGTCTCAGCTGTGGAGCAATTAAGTCACCCCCCCCCCCCCATGGCCAACAACTGGAAAAGGAAAATCAAACCTTCCCACAACCACACACCCAGGACACACCCAGGGTACCACTTTGGATAGTCCTTGGGTGATTGGTCCGGTCTGAGAGATCCAAATCACTTTACCCAGTCAGTACTCGGTCTCAAGTGAGGAAATTCAAAAGGTCTCCAGCAACTAGATAGCAGGGGTCTGGTGGCAGCTCAAGTGTTACTCATTCTGGTGCTCCATGGAGTCAGAAGGACCCCCATAGCAAATTTAATTAGTCAGGAAAGGTTGATGCCTTCTTTCCCACCTTGTACCTCTGTCACATCCAGTCACTGGTAACCCCGCAGGGCTATGACCCAGTTCCCTCCAATGAACAGATACTCCAGGGGTTTGTGCCTGCCTGAGTCACAGAGAGATCTTATGTCTCCTCGGCCAGGCCTCCACACTCTGCCACCATCCAATAGGGGTGAGGCCTGACAACCTCGGGTGGTTAATGGAAGCTGGGGCAGTTCACTCAGTTCCAGCCCAGCCCTTGATTGATGTTGCTGACACTTATATTTGAGCAGAATTTGTGATTCTGTTCTGGCTATATTGCCCTGCAGACCAGGTGCTATTGGAGTTCACAGAAACTATGACTCATTCCTGGCCTGTGCTGCTGCCCAGAGCTGGTTTTTCTATCTCCCCTGCAGTCTTTGTTGGGATGGGTGTGGTTAGAACTCACACTCGGCTCAGAGTTCCAGCCTCTGTCCACCTGCCTTTGTCTCAGCTATGATCCCCTGAGGGCCGGGTGTTTCTTAGGCTCACTAAGGCAGTCCTGGTGCAGCTCTTTCCTGAGAGTACGCCATCTCTGCACATGATTCTTCAATTCTCTGTCCCTCCATGCTCCACCCAGGCTAGTACCACCTCAGGCATACCCCTTTGCTTGTGGGGCCTGCATTACCATCCCAGATCTATTCTGCCTGTGTCTGCCACTGGAGAAGATGCCAGGCTTTTTCTTCCAAAATATCCCCAGGGGTGTGAGCCCTATTGTTTCCGCTGCTGCCGGGGGGCACTGCCTCTCCCTTTCTCAAAAGGTTCCTTCAGTCCACCGTTTTCTCCTACCCCTGTGCTGCAGAATCAGCACAGATCTACAACAGCCCAGGCCCTGTCCACACTTCTTGAGAAAATGCCCAAGAATCTGGACTCCATGTGGGATAGGCTTCCAGATCTCAGAGTGAGAGTGGAGGGGGAGTGCTGGGAGTTCAGAATTACAGGTAGAGAATATATACAGTTTTCTATAGTTTTATGCCTGGCAGGAGAGTGCCATGGCCCCCTGGTAGGGGAAGGAGGTCTGGTTTTTAGAGGGTCTCTCCTGTTAGATAAAATGGGAGGATGTTTGAACTCTGTTTGCTTGTTTGTAGAAAGTATACTGTGAGCCATTCTCATGGGGGAAGGGACTCCTGTCCACTTGGCGATGGATTTTGTACCTATCATTTGTATCCTTGGGGTTGCAGCTCACCTCAGCAGGGTTGATGTGCATTCTTCAACCTTCTCTCTTTGCTCAGCTCCAAACCATCAGCTTACTTGCTAAACTTCTGTCCTTTAACTCTCCTTCTGGACAGGAGCCTCTGTGGAAAGTTGGCTTCAGTCGGCCATCTTGCCTCCTCACTTTTTAGATTCTCCTTGATAGAATGAAAGAATCTCTCCTAAATGAAGGATCTCCCCCATAAATGAGATAGAACTTGACAATCCTTGACTAAAAATATAGCTGAACAAGTAATACACCTCCAGGAAGAGTGTAGGTTGTTCACAAATTAGACATCCCATTTGTGGATAATCAGGGAATGATAGAAGGTCAATTTGATTCCTGTGTGTGTATGTGTGTGTGTGTGTGTGTGTGTGTGTGTGTGTCTTCGTGGAAGGGAGGGAGGTACAGGGTGTTCATGAATTTTGGGTCCAATTTACTATGTTAAACTATTTTAAATTGCACACAAACTTTATGTTCACCCTGTATTTGCAAATAATAAGGACAATTGCTTTAATTCCTCTACAATTTTTTGCTTTGTTTTGTGTTGGTTTGCTTGCTTGTTTACTTTGAAAGAAAGAACACACTTGGGGAGTTTGAAATACTTGAGTTCTGGTGCTCTCTTTCCCACTGTTTTTATAAGGCACTGGATGCCTTTTTCCCTTGTCAGGTGGATAGTTAAACTCCCTATCTCAAAACTTTCCCTACCTACCTCAAAAAGAGGCAAAAATATACAATGGTTTTGTGAAGTTAAAAAGGATCTAATTCAGGATCCCTGCCCGACTTGTAGATGATGTTCAATAAATAATAATTACCATTACTAAACATTGCTGTAAGGCTCCTCCTGTATATGTTGAAGTCATTTACTTGTCTTAAAGACACTGTGAGGTAGGCATAATTATTATCCCCATCTTACATGTGGGAAAACTGAGATCATAGAATTTGATTTGTCCAAGGGTATCACTAACAAATGGAAAAAAAATACAAACTATACTGTACAAACTCTGAATATTTTAAAATATTTTCATGTACCATTCAGTGCCTTAGAAAGACCTGAAAGAGCATTTGGAGCCTTATGTTACCCAATTCTCCAACTTTGGAAGGCCCTCCACACTGTAAGCTATCAGTTAAATTCCCATCATAACTCAAGGAAAAATTCTAGTCTCACCTTTTCAGTAGACCCTGGAGTAATAGTATGTAAGTGCACACTGGAATCACCAGGGCACTTTTTAAAAAAGGAGGCCTACTCTATACTAATTAAATGAGAATGTTCTTTTTGTTTGTTTGTTGCAGTTTGGCCGGGTTCTGGGTTCGAACCCGCTACCCTTGGTATATGGCGCCAGCTCCCTACCCACTGAGCCGTAGGCACCACCCAATGAGAATGTTCTGATGTGGGACTCAAGCATCTGTATTTCTTACCAGTTCACATGTATTTGTTTTTATATACTTCTTATACAGTATCTTACAAATGCCATGAAAGTACAGATTTATAAAAATTATTTCTTCTTGGCTTGGTGCCTGTAGCTCAGTGGCTAGGGTGCCAGCCACATACACTGGAGCTGGCAGTTTTGAACTCAGCCCGGACCTGCCAAACAATGACAACTGCAACCAAAAAATAGCCAGGTGTTGTGGGTGGGTGCCTGTAGTCCCAGTTACTTGGGAGGCTAAGGCAAGAGAATCACTTAAGCCCAAGAGTTTGAGGTTGCTTAAACCTCAAACTGATGCCACAGCACTTTACCAAGGGGAAAATAGTGAGACTCTCAAAAAAAAATAGTGAGACTCAAAAAAAAAAAAAAAAAAAAAATTATTTCTTCCTGTATTCCTCCCAAATACTCACATGTTGTTGACACTTGATTGAATGTCAAAAGCATCTGTTTCATTTGAGTAGTTGCGTAAATGTTGACATCTAATGCAGGAGTTCTAGCAGTGTGGTACTGGACCATCATCACCACATCACCATGACCATTTTTTGGAAATGAAAAATCTCACGCCCTACCCTAAACCCAGTGGTTAAGGAACTTGGGAGGTGGGAGCCAACAACCTTCCTTTTTATTTTTAATTTTTTTGAGACAGAATCTTGCTCTGTCCAGTGGCCTCAATCATAATTCACTGAATCCTTGAACCCCTGGGCTCAAGTGATCCTCCTGCCTCAGCCTCCTGAGTAGCTGGGGACTACAGTTTGTGTGCCACTATGGCCACCCCATTTTTAAATTTGTTGTAGAGACAGGATCTGTTGCATAGGATGGTCTCCAACACCTGGACTCAAGGGATCCTCTTGCTTCAGCCTCCCAAAAAGCTGAGATTATAGATGTAAGCCATCACATGTAGCTAACCATTTTTCTTTTAACAAGCCCTCCAGGTATTTGGGTACACACTCCAGTTTAAAAAGCACTGTCTGATGCCAAGCATTGATCAAGCAATCCTCAGGACATGATTTATTTTCTGTATAAAATTTCCTGCTGTGAAGAGCTAATTGGGAAATAGGAATGAAAAAGATACAACATTTGTCCTAACGGAGTCTACATTATTATATGGAAACGAAGCATTTACTCATGTAAGCACAATAAAAAGTAGTGTGTTGGGTGGCGCCTGTGGCTCAGAGAAGTAGGGTGCCGGCGCCATATACCAGAGGTGGCAGGTTCAAACCCGGCCCCAGCCAAAAACTGCAAAAAAAAAAAAAAAAAAAAGTAATGTGTTGCTAAATATTTATAGGTGAAGTGAAGTGATCGTGATGTTTCAAATAAGATTGTTATGAATGATGCCTTTATGGGGGTTTCTAATACTACATTTTTTACTTTGGTATTTAATTGAACATTTCACTATTAAAAGAGTTTTTCTTAAAGCAAATATGTGAAGAATAAGCTCAAAATGCTGTAGCAGTTCAAAAGCAGCGTCACTTCTTTCTTTCCTTGGTATTTTATTTTCTTTCAGCAGCGTCACTTCTTAAACTTGAATTACCTTAGAAAATTTTATGGAGAACATGACATAAGTGTGGGCCTTGAGTTACATAGAAAAGTTCCTTAAATATGATTATCTACTACAGGTTCACAAAGTATTATTCATAATTACAAAATTCAAAACATCTTTTAAAAATTTGTAAGTTTGGTGGCAGCAGAGCTTATTTGGTGACAAATGAGAATTTGTCACAAGGCTATCTATAGTTTTTACTTCCCCAACATACTGTAATTGCTTATTTATTTCTCTTCAGAAATGTAAATGTATTTATGAGGCTTAGCCCCAGATCCCACTTGGGATATTATATAACAGGATATGCTTTTTATAAGTTTGCCCAAATCCACAAGTTTCTAAATTCAGAAGGAGACATAACCTGTTTCCAAGGGTATGATCAAATGTCATTTGTATGATCAAAATGTCAACCCTTTTTATGGTATTAGAAATATGTGTAGTTCTTAATTTCAGTTTTCCTGGGAATAAGCAGACAATTTATTATTTAAATACTGCTTATTATAAGACTTGAATGAGAAGCAACCATTATGACATTTTACTTGTTGCCATGTGCACGGAAACAACTGATTCCATGAGTTTTAAGAACCTGGCTTTTAAAGAAATCTTTGTGATGATAAAAGTAGTAAAGTAGTTACATTTAAGAGGGCTGGCTGAAAAGAGACGTAAAGGAGACTTCTGGGGGCTGAAAATGTTCTATATCTATCTCCACCTGGGTACTGGATATAAAAGTATGTACATATGTAAAAATTAATTGTGCTCATGGGCGCACCTCAGTGTATGAATTTTTTGTTGTTGTTGCTCGAGACAGAGTCTCACTCTGTTGCCTCAGGCTAGAGTGCCTTGGTGACAGCCTAGCTCACAATAACCTCAAACTCCTGGGTTCAAGCAATCCTCCTGCCTCAGCTGGGACTACACACACCTGCCATGATACCAGTTAATTTTTTTACTTTTAGTAGTGTCTGGGTCTTGCTCTTGCTCAGGCTGGTCTTGAACTCCTAAGCTCAAGCAATCCTCCCACCTTGGCCTCCTAGAGTGCTAGGATTATAGGCATGAGCCGCCACACCAGCCCTCACTGCATGAATTGTATATCTACTACAAAAATAAACAAAATGAAAATTTACATTGCACATTGCTGTTTCTTTTGGAGTCAATGCCCATGGAACTCTGTTGTGAATTTAAACTCTTCCTTCTTGGTGTCCTACACCGGACCATTCAAAAAAAAAAGAAAGAGTTATTCTTGGCACATTCTTGGTTGCCCAAATGTAGCTCAACAGACTTTGTCAGAGCTGTCAAATAGCCTTGCAGACAACACAAATGATGGTAAGCCCAGAAAAAAGACACAAGTTCTTCTTAGAAGAAGGATGGATCGCAAGACAGGAAGCCAGAAGGAGGAAATAGGTGTTGGGTTTGGTCACTGAACAGGGAAAGATGAGGGGGTAGATCAGTTTGTGTGAGTTCTGCACTGTTGGGAGTTGAAGCTGCTATTTTGGGCTTTGTCTTCAATTTGGCCTATTTACCTGTGAATTGTGTGAAGCCTTAAAGCAGCAATCTGCAGATGCACACCTGGCCATGTGACTTCCCTGTAAAACTTTTTGACTGGCAGAGTTGAAAGTGGTCTATATGCCAGTTACCTCAAGATGGATGCATATTTATCAATGTTTCTCAAAATTAAAGGAAAAACCTTGGTATCAGCTGCCATGAAAATAGAATAGCTTATTTCATCCTAATACCACAATGTGTTTCCTTAAGGAAAATCCACATTATTGAGGTTTCAGAGAGTTGTGGAAGGTCATTCTCTTTGTAATGAGAGTATGTATGTTTAGGCTGACACGTCTATAGTAAAAACAGACAGACTGTGATAATCATGAAAATCAAGTAGATGTCTGGATTTATATAACTCCATCTGCTTTAGCATAGAAAATGTTCATAATGAAAATTCACTATACCACTGGGAATTATCCTCTAATAAATTAGGATCATTAAAAATGCAAATTATTTAAAAATACCAGAGAAAGTAAACAGTATATCTGAGGGCACGTTTGCCAGGTACTGTAGAAACAAACCTCTTATCAGTCAGGAAGAAAGACATAAAAGCATTTGGTGTAGGTAAGTTATTAAGATAAAATAATGTTTTCTCAAAATACAGTGAAGTGCTAATGGTGGTAATTACCTCCAAAAAAGTACTAATTAAAATAAATACAACTTTTCAGACTGTCTAAAGGGTAAACTAATACCATAATAGCATTGTGTTTATTATCAAAATATTTTAAGGAGTTCTAGCAATCTTTGGGAAGAAGAAGTTAACATCATGTGCTTATTAACTTAAGGAAAAATTGTAGCTTGGTGACCACAGTATAGAGGTCATGGCACAAGCCACAAACACCCAGGCTGGCGGGTTCGAACCCGGCCTGGGCCAGGTAAACAACAAATGGACAACAGCAACCAAAAAATAGCTGGACATTGTGGCAGGTGCATGTACTCCCAGCTACTAGGGAGGCTGAGGCAAAAGAATCGCTTAAGCCCAAGAGTTTGAGGTTGCTGTGAGCGCTGACGCCACAGCAGTCTACCGAGGGTGACATAGTAAGACTCTGTCTCAAAAAAAAAGAAAAAGAAAAATTACACATTGATGTTTGTGGATAATATTGTACTACATCTGATTTTTTTCTCCTAAAACTTTAGGTAACCTGGGGGAAGTAAAGCAAAAGTTGACTGGCGTCATAGTATTGTGGAAATATCCTCTTTCTTTTATAAAAGTGACTCAATCTTGCTGAAGCTGCTCCTAAAGATCTTCCTGAGCCATAGAATGCTCGGTGTTAACTTATTTTAAATCCTAGTGCTGTCTCAGGTTACAAAATCAACATTCACAAATCGGTAGCCTTTATATACACCAACAATAGTCAAGTTGAAAAAACAGTTAAGGACTCCATCCCATTCACAGTCGTGTCAAAGAAGATGAAATATTTGGAAATTTATCTAACAAAAGACGTGAAAGATCACTATAAAGAGAACTATGAAACTCTAAGAAAAGAATTAGCTGAAAATGTTAACAAATGGAAAAATATACCATGCTCATGGCTGGGAAGAATCAACATTGTTAAAATGGCCATACTACCCAAAGCAATATATAATTTCAACGCAATCCCTATTAAAGCTCCACTGTCATACTTTAAAGACCT
>CAUYPK010020428.1:0-11490 GCA_963574355.1 Loris lydekkerianus | reverse complement strand
AGAAAAATACTAGAAGAGAGTGCAGGGAAAACCCTTGAAGAAATCGGTCTGCGCAAGTATTTTATGAGGAGGACCCCCCTGGGCAATTGAAGCAGCTTCAAAAATACACTACTGGGACCGGATCAAACTAAAAAGCTTCTCATAGCCAAGACCACAGTAAGTAAAGCAAGCAAACAGCCCTCAGAATGGGAGAAGATATTTGCAGGTTATGTCTCCAACAAAGGTTTAATAACCAGAATCCATAGAGAACGCAAACGCATTAACAAGAAAAGAACAAGGGATCCCATCACAGGCTGGACAAGGGATTTGAAGAGAAACTTCTCTAAAGAAGACAGGCGCACGGCCTTCAGACATATGAATAAATGCTCATCATCTTTAGTCATCAGAGAAATGCAAATCAAAACTACTTTGAAATATCATCTAACTCCAGTGAGACTAGCCTACATCACAAAATCTCAAGACCAGAGATGTTGGCGTGGATGTGGAGAAAAGGGAACACTTTTGCGCTGCTGGTGGGAATGCAAATTAATACATTCCTTTTGGAAAGATATATGGAGAACACTTATAGATCTAATAATAGATCTGCCATTCAATCCTGTAATTCCTCTGTTGGTCATATACCCAGAAGAACAAAAATTACATCATAACAAAAATATTTGTACCAGAATGTTTATTGTAGCCCTATTCATAACTGCTAAGTCATGGAAAAAGCCCAAGTGCCCATCAATACACGAATGGATTAATAAATCGTGGTATATGTACACCATGAAATATTATGCAGCCTTAAAGAAAGATGGATACTTTACCTCTTTCATATTTACATGGATGGAGCTGGAACATATTCTTCTTAGTAAAGTATCTCAAGAATGGAAGAAAAAGTACCCAATGTACTTAGCCCTACTATGAAACTAATTTAGGGCTTTCACATGAAAGCTATAACCCAGATACAACCTAAGAATAGGAGGAAGGGGGAAAGGGAGGGGAGGGAGGGGGGAGGTGGGTAGAGGGAGGAGGATAGGTGGAATTACACCTGCGGTGCATCTTACAAGGGTATATGTGAAACTTAGTAAATGTGGAATGTAAATGTCTTAGCACAATGACTAAGAAAATGCCAGGAAGGCTATGTTAACCATTGTGATGAAAATGTGTCAAACGGGTACTATGAAACTAGTGTATGATGCCCCATGATCATATCAATGTACACAGCTATTATTTAAAAAAAAAAAAAAAAGAAAAGAAAGAAAGAAAGAAAAGGCACAAAATAGTGAAAAAAAAATATTCTTTATATCAAGGAATCATATTTTGGGATGAAATTTCCTTAGGTCCTTCAGTGAAACCTAAAACTGGTCTGTTTTCCAGACTCTGCATTCCAGTGAACTGACTAATGCCAACCAAACTAGTGGCCACACTTAGGCATGGATTCAACAGACCCCCAACCCTCTATCTTAGAACAAACTTTTCTGCTTCCCACCCCTATGACTTCATCCCCAGCCAATCAGCAGACACAATTCCCTGTTCGTCCACCAAACTAACTTTAAAAACATTGGCTCCCAAATCCTCAGAGAGGTAGATTTGAGAAATTTCTTTCATCTCCTCACTCAGTGCCTCACGATATTAAATGCTTTCTCTAACACAACCCCTGCTGTCCCAGTGTATTGGCCTCCTTTGGAGCAGTGGGCAAAGAACCCAGTTGGGTGGTATCATTAACAGAAAAAAAAAAAACAAAAAAAACTCTGTAAAATAATGTATTCTGAGCCAATAAGAGTGACTTTGGCCCAGGAATTCACAAATCCAAAACATCTTCAGTAGGTGGTCCCGAGGCAGTCAGGTTACAGTTTAGGAGCACAGGAATTGCAGGTAAAGTCCTAAGTCAAATGCTGAGGCTGGAAAACACCCCAAAATTAAGGCCTCAGAAGCAAAAGTTTTTCTCTGATCTATCCTCCCCCCCCCTCAGTCCCATTCTCCCCTAATGCTAGCCAAAGAAACTAGAAACCCTCTTCCCCAAGGCAGGTCTTAAAAACTAAAACCTCTCTTCCCCAAAGGCAGTTATAAAACCTAAAATTATTCTGTATAAATCTGACCTATCTTGCTTGGCTGCAGCTCATAAGAGCCCATACCGGAGAGGATTCTGCCTCACACCAGAAGGAAGGAATATACACTCAGAGAGCCCAAGAAAAATGTAGAAAGACAAGCCTTGCTGGGTTCCCCCACCTGGTCTATTAGCATTAGATCATATCCTTTTTGTCCAATCATATTTCTACACAGCTGTCTATACTTTCTCAAACCTGTGAATTAAAACAAAATCTTAAGGCTCTCCCTCTCCACAGCTGACTGACTGAACCCCCTCTTGGCCAAGGGGATCACTAAAACTGAGGTGCTAGACATGAGAAAGGAGCTCAGAGATGCATGCTTCATCATACTTCCTCCCCCTTAGAGATATTATTCATGACTCATTAACAGGCCTAAGGCTATGCAAGACACACCTGAAGATCCTCAATATAAACAACCAATCATTTGAGTCTGGGCATCTGTCTAGTAGTTTTTCTCTGATTAACAGATCCTTACTTTAACTCAGCATACCTTTTCACTGACTTCTGGCCTATTAGACAAAGCCTAACTCTTTCAACCAACTGTCAACTAAAGAATCTTTAAACCCATCTATAACCTATAAGCTCCACTCCCACTTTGAGATATCCCACCTTCAGGCCAAACCAATGTATATCTTCCATCTATTGATTTATGACTTTACCTGTAATTCCCATTTTCCTGAAATGTATAAAACCAAACTGTAACCCACCTCAACAAGTAGGTCCACTTGCTAACCGGGCATGGTGGCTCATGCCTGTAATTCCAGCACTCTGGAAGGCCAAGATGGACAGATGACCTGAGCTCACAGCTTCGAGAGCAGCCTGAGCAAGAGTGAGACTCCACCTCTAAAAATAGCTGGGCGTTGTGGCATGTGCCTGTAGTCCCAGCTACTTGGGAGGATGAGGCAAGAGAATCACTTGAACCCAGGAGTCTGAGATTGCTGTGAGCTATGACACCACAGTACTCTATCAGGGGTGACAAAGTGAGACTCTGTCTCAAAAAAAAAAAAAATTCCACGTGCTTAAGACCCTCCAGCGTAGCTCCAGGTTATAGTCATCAAATTTGGCTCAGAATAAACTTCTTTAAATTATTTTACAGAGTATGGCTTCTTTCCCCTTGACAAACCTAAGCTAAATAGACAATTTCCCCTGAATCTTTAGGTCTTCATTCTGAAGGGTCAGGTTAAATAAATTTGTATGCCTTTTCTCCAATTAATCTGCCTTTTGTCAGTGATTTTTCTTTTCTTTTCTTTTCTTTTTTTATTGTTGGGGATTCATTGAGGGTATAAGATACCAGGTTACACTGATGCATTTGTTAGGTAAAGTGCCTCCTATAATTGTGTCTTGCCCCCAAAATGATTTTTCTTTTTGAGACCGTGTCTTGTTCTGTCACCCAGGCTAATGCACCATTGCCTCAGCCTACCTCACAGCAACCTAAATTCCTGGACTTAAGCTGTTGCAGGAAAATGAGGCCCGATGGAGGGAAAGAACACCCAAACATCTTTGTTTATAAGAGAAAGAGCTTTATTTCAGCTGGTGGAGCCACAGCTGACTAAAGTCCAAAATTGGCCACGCTCCCCGACTGGCTCTGTCTTTTCCCTTTTATCTCTAGTTAAGGGTTCCTCATCCTTGGGTACCCTTCTCATTGGTCAGTTTGAATAGAGCTGAAGAAGGGGAACGCAGGCTTTTACCAAACAACCCACTTTTACAGAAGTAGAAGCAAGTGTTAGTTTCCAGGTCCCAGGAAGTTAAACTTCTACAAATTCTTAACAGCTGAGTCACTACAGGGAGGACTTTGTAGGTATGTCCTTGGGGCTTCTGTGAGAAGCCTTTTCTTTGTAGACTTTATTTTTCTGAGTATTATCTCTTAAAGCCATCCTCCTACTTTAGCCTCCTGAGTAGCTGGGACTATGGGCACCCACAACAATGTCCAGCCAATTTTTTAATTTTTTAATAAAATAATATACAAGGGTCTTGCTTTGCTCAGCCTAGTCTCAAACTCCTGACCTCAAGTGATCCTCCTGCCTCAGCCTCCCAGGGTGCTAGGATTATAGGCATGAGCCACTGCACCTGGCCTTGTCAGTGATTTTTCAGTGAACCTTCGGAAGGGCTTGCCCCCAATAATCAGATGTCAATGGCAAGACATTTTCTCTAAAGTAACTTAACAGGACTCTTGCTAAGACTGGGCTATGAAGTTCTGGCAAGGATAGATAGATACTGAAGGCCAAGGGTGAGACCAAGTGAAAGCACGGGTAGTGAGAATAAGATGGAGTCATTTAGGCTACAGCTGAGACCACACAGCTGGTCTGGTTGGTTTAGGACCTATGTGACCTTTACCTCATGTCTCCCATTCTTGCTGTTTAGTAAATTCAGCTTTAACCTAAAAGTGTATATATAGAGGACACCAAGAGCCAGACGACCTCTGAGCAAGATGATTTGCAGCTGGGGGGGCGGAACCTTGGGCAATTTGTCTGCAGGTGCTCATTGCAGAGAAAGAGCCTGAGCCCTTGGCGATCCTTAAGCTGTAGTCATTGTCTAATACTCCCCTCACCTGTCTTGTACTGTCTCAATAAAAGGCTACTGTGGAGATTGCTCCAGGCTACCCTGCAATCAAGGTTAGCCTGCCTCCTGCAAGCCTATACTTCTAATCCATGTCACACCTGGTTCCTTCCTCTGGCAATAGAGACTAGGGCCAAAGGGGCTGCGACAGGTATATCTTGAGTATTGTAGGACAATTGATTTAGAACATTAACTTTTAAATCGGAATGTTATTTTGGGTCATGGGTTACTATTGTTTATTATGGGTCATGCTGATTATGTTGTTTAAAATACAGACTAACATGATTTTTACTTTGCACTTTTATGTATAAAACTGTGATTCTGGAAATGGAAGAACAGAACAGTCTTGGAGAGGCTACTCTTATTGTTCTCCAGAATCGCTGGAGAACAGTTTTGGGGACCTATCCCGTCTCTGTCTCTGCATATTGGCTGACAGTGACAGGTGGTAGGACCCTCTTCATCCGGTAACACAAGTAGGAAAAAATGCTCAGAGGAGCCTGACTAAAGTTTGCTGAAGGAGCCTAATCTAAAAGTTGCCTAATGTAAAGCTTGAGGGCAAGAAGGCCCAGAGAAGAGGGGCTTTGCTCTCTTGCAGGAGGACAAAATCAGCTGCAGGAATGAAACAGAGGGAATGGCCTGGGGTGGGGGTGGGGGGAGGCAAAAATATTTTCTGTCTCTTTAAAACTTTTCCCATTCCTTTTGGGAATGAAAATCTGAATCCCTACCTCAGGTCAGTGGTCAGGAGGGGCAGGGGAATGTGTTTTGTTCTTTGTGCTACAATATAGAGCTCAGGATCAGGGTGGAGGGCAGAGGTCTGGGTTGGCCTCCCAGCGGGTGGGGTCACAGGTGTGTGTTCTGCAGAAATGGATAATCAGAATCATTAGCTGAAGTTGAACAACAATCACCTAGAACAGAAAACGCTCCCTTTAAAAGCCCCATATTCCTACTTATGTTTAGGAAGATGGCGTTTTAGAGACAGGAGTCTTCCTCCTCTTCATTTGATGGCAAATTAAAAACTCCTCTTTCCTTGTCCTCAAATCACTTCTCATCGTTCTTCTAATGCAACCTTGGGGAAGTGCCAAGCTTTCAGTAACAGGAATATGCTCCTGTGAGTGCTAACCCCACATGAAGACACCCCCTCTTCATGAAGTCAGGAGGCTGCCCTGGGGCATTCCAAAAGTGTGAAGGATCCGAAACAAAAGCAAAGGTGCCCCTGGAAACTCATGGGAGCTCAGCCTGACACATCTAAGGGGCATTTGCTGCCCTAGAGAAATCTGGCTTGACACACTTGAGAGGGGACAAAAAGGGGCTTCAAGGGGATGGGAGGAAAGCCTGGTTGCAGAATAAGGACGTCTGGAGGGCCACAAAGACTATGGGGACACTGTGCTCAGCGCTCAGCAACTGTCACCTCAGAAGGGAAAGGAACATAGGTCTGAGGTAACCTAGGCAATCAATGACCAATAGAAAAGGACAAAGGTGCCTGGAGGGGCAGAGAGACCAATGAAAGAATTACAGACAATTTCTGATGAAGAGAAAGAGGGTATTCATACCTCTACACTGTGTGGGGAAGAAATCCTCAGGACCCTGACAAAAATACAACTATTTGGGGGCAGGTAATGAAAGAAAGCAGGCCAGAAACCAAACTGCATGACTACAGCAACCCCCTTCCCATACTCCTGTAAATCCCATGACCTTGACAAAGGTATAGCCATCCTGGGAGGACAGGTAGTGATAGAAAGCAGGTCAGAGACCAAACAGCATGGTCACAGCAACCCTCTCCCCACCCTCCTGAAATGCTTCAAAGCTGCTGTTTCTGGGAAGCATCAGGATCTCCTACCCTGGTCCTGGCTGGCTCTAGAGATAAAGCCTTCGTGCAAGATTAACACCTTTTGTGGAAGGCAGTAATTCTAAAATCAGTCTGGGACACAGCATCACTCACTCTGCAGGAAAGATGACTTTCCTCACCTCTCAGAATACCCCCCACATTCCAACTACAGTAATGAAAGTCCCTTGAAACTGTGAGCTGAGCTGACTTCTGGTCAGACTCCATTCTGCTCCTTTAAAATAAAGCCTACAGGGTGGTGCCAGTAGCTCAAACAGCTAAGGCACCAGCCACATACACCAGAGCTAGTGGGTTCGAATCTGGCCTGGGCCTGCCAAACAATGACAACCACAACCAAAAAATAGGCAGGTGTTCTGGTGGGCACCTATAGTCCCAGACACCCGGGAGGCTGAGGCAAGAGAATCACTTAAGCCCAGGAGGTTGTTGTGAGCTGTGACGCCACAGCACTCTACCCAGGGTGATAGCTTGAGGCTCTGCTTCAAAAAATAAAATAAAAAAATAAAGCCTACCCTTCATTTCTGTACTGGTCTCCTCTCTTTCTTGTCCTGGCCGGACTCTGTCCCTAAACCTCTCACACCATCTTGCGCCCTGGTCTGTCTCTTATCTTCTCACTCATGAGAGGGACCCACTTCCAACTCTCTCTTCCAAGTGACTTTTGCTTTCTACTCACATTTCCTGTCCTGCTCCAGTTTTAGTCTTGATTTCTACATACTTTTGCTTTCTTTTTTGTCCCATGCCTTGGTGGAACTTTCTAATTCCACTGAATAATAGAACCAGGCCTACTGGGTTCGGGGACCCAGGACCCCCCCAACTCTCAGCAAAACTATTGTGTTAACCTAAACAGCAGAGAGAGAGGCTCTCTAAAAGAAAATGGTATCTATTCAGGAAAACAGCATTGTGATGAAATATGAGTGTCATAGTGAGCTGTGTATTTAGGGAGGTACAGAAAGACAAAGGATTTAAAGGAAAAATGAGAAGAATTGCACGTTTTGAGATAACTGTCCTTGGTTACGAGGACCAATAATGAGAGACGCACCAGTCTGAGGCTGAGAAGGCTGTTGCTGGGGAGACATCCTCACAGAAATATTTTTGATGTAATGTTGCAATGACCTTTTAAAATTATTGTGGGTTTTGTATTTTTCTGATAGTTTTTATTAGGCATAGGCACATGAAAGTCTTCCCTTCATGGCTTTCCCTGGCTCCATTTGTCAGGTCTTTTGGTAGTTAGGTAGGAACAGCTCTCCTGGGGGGGAGGGGGGGAATCCTATTTCACCTTAATTTTGTTTCAGTGATTCCTCACTCCTGGGGAGGAGAGACCATCCTACCAGTCTACCAATCAGAACTTAGCACACCAACTGCAAAAAATGTAGAGGACTCTCTAGCCTGCAACAGGTAGAATGGAGTCTTTAACATGAATTAGAATAGCTTTAAAGTTAATTATCGTGTCATTAGCCAAAATCTACAATGTGGTCCATACACTCTCCATGGGCTCTCAGACAGGCTCACGGAAGGTCTCCCGGAACAGTAGACTGGTTCCAAGGTGACCTCTGTGATAGTCAAATGGAGCAACCTGCCCAAATAGAACCAACCCACCCAAATACAACTGACCCACCCACAAAGAAATGAATGCATAGAATGTCCCACCCAGGAAACAGGGAATGTGCCAATCCCTATCCTTCTGACTTTTTAAAATCCCCAACCACTTTAACCCACCGCTGACTTTCCCTAGAACTCAGCTCACTGGCACCCGGGTGGGAAGAAAGGCCAGTTGCCCACACAGAACCTGGACTTCATTTCCTTTCATTTGTGTTTAAGAACAATGCTTTATTTTCGGTCTTTGAACTCTCATTTTGGTGCTGAGAACCCAGGATGGGGAGAAGCCCCCTCAGGAGGCCAAAATACACCCCCATCAGACCCAACTAGACAGACTCTTGTTCCAACAAGATGAAGGGAAACCCTGCCCAAAATTCATCCATTTAATGGTGAGGTGATATTTGTCTAGAATCCCTTTCTGAACTTTTTAAACTTTTCTTTCCTTTTCCCCACTCCAATTCCTCTTTCCTTCTCCGCCATCTCTGGGCCTCTTAAGCAGTCATACACAGCCCCTCTCTCAGCTTTTTACACTTCTCTTCTCTTTCCCCACTCTGGGCCAAAACATTCCGGTAGTCTGGGACCTAACCCCAGCAAGTTGGACTCGCCCGTTCAGTGCCTCGTGAGTGGGGATGCCCTCCTGTGAGCCTGGGCCACTTTTTTCCAGCTGATTAAAAGTCACATGCAGAGGCCTCGTAACCTCCCTGATCCCAGCCTCAGCCACCTCCTTCCTCCTCCTCCTCACAAGTTCTCTTTACATCCTCACTTTAGCCTTATTTAGTTTTTTGCCTCCAGTTTCTGATACGGAATTGCTCAGTCACAGATTTCCTTCTTCACCTTTAAGCTGACTTTTAACTCACCTCAAGCGTCTATGACTCTACCCTGACCTTAAACCTAACCTCCCTCATCTTTTTCGGTTATACTGCTTGGCCTGTGTACAAACTAGACAATGGTTCACAATGGTCTAAAAATGGTACATTTGACCTCTCAATCCTCACTGATCTCAATAATTACTGTCAGAGATTAGGCAAATGGTCAGAGATTCTCTATATCCAAGCCTTTCTCCTCCCTGGAAACATTCCTTCTTTGTGTTTGTCTTGTGAACCTTCCAAAATTTTTGTTACAAGGACCAAACCACCCCTCCCAGAACCATCTGAATCTCCTTTGTCTTCTTCAGACGACCCAGCAGACAACACTCTGCCTTCTGCCCCTCCATAGCCCCTTCTCCCTCAACCTTATTCCTACTTGCAGCATTCCTACCCACAGAATCCCACCTTATCCCCCTATCTCCATCCACCACCACCCCCCACCAACCTTCCACCACACATGGTAGAGAGAGAAAAGATGGCAGAACTTGGAGAAAAAAGAAACATGGCAGACACAATTCACCCCACGCCCCACATACTAGGTCCAGTCACACCTTTGGGTCTTACATTTCCAGACCACCACAACCGCTATACCCCCTCCAAGAGGTTGTGGGAACAGAAGGCAGGGTTCTTGTTCCCCTTTCTCTCTCAGACCTGTCCCATGTAAGTCAGAAACTAGGTTAATTCCCCATAGATACCAAAAAATATTCTCAAGAATTTAGATATCTAACCCAGTCATATGATCTGACCTGGCAAGATTTATGATATCCTCACCTCCATCCTATTAGGCATTTTATCTCTCAGTCTGCACTCAATATCCAGAAGAAAAAAAAAAACTCCAAAAATTCTCTTATGGCCCTCAGACCCCCCAGCAAGATCTCAATGACTAGGCCTTCAAGGTGCAACAGTGCCTCTCAGAGCTCCAGTTACTGGCTACTTCTCAAAACTCGTCTGGGCAGTTTCAAAAAAAGAAAATCTCCCCCAGAACTGCATTTTAAATGTAGTAGGCTGGGACACTGGCCAAAGCAGTGCCCAAATCCAAACCTTACCCCCAAATTGTGTCTAGCCTGTGAAGGTCCTCACTTGAAGTCTGACTGCCCAGTCTTTCTGAAGATCTATTATAGTTTGCAGCCACTCCCAGGACCTAGAGAAATTTCTCAACCTTTTAACCCTAGCTGGAGAAGATTGATGATCCCCAGAAAATCAGAATGCCCCATGGACAATCACGAAATTTGAACACCAGGTATTTTTGCTAGTGGAAGGTAAGCCAATCTCTTTTCTGATAGACACGAGGACAGCTATTTACATGCTGTCATCTTATAAAGGTTCTCTAAAACAAATAGATCTCAGTGGTGGGTATTGATGGTAATTTACTGTGCCCTCAGGCTACTCCACCCTCTTGGTTGTGGAATCATGGCCTCCTTAGCCCTATGTTAGGGCCACTAATTATGATCTTTCTCATTCTCAGTTTGGACCAGAATCCTCCACCTCATCTCACAATTTATTAACCAGGCAGTCACCCAAGAAACAACTTCTTATGTATTTGCCCTATGTGAATATCAACAAGTTCAGACTGAAGACTCAAGAATGTTCCTGTAAACACCACTCCCTTCTCCCTTCCATTTTCCTTACAGACAGCCCACACTGCTGTCATCGTGCAGGAAGCAGTCAAAGAGATACCATGCCCATTATCCCACCTCCTTATAATAGACTAAAAAGACCAGGATGATAAGAGTCAAATGGAGAGACCCACCCAGGAAGAAATAAATGCATAGAATGTCCCACCCAGAAAACAGGGAATGTACCAATCCCCATCCTTCTGACTTTTTAAAATCCCCATCCACCTTAACCCACTGCTGACTTCCTCTAGAACTCAGCTCACTGGCACTGGAGTGGGAATAAAGGCTGCCGTTGCCCACTCAAAACCTAGACTCTATTTCCTTTCATCCATGTTTCAAAATATTCTTTTATTTTCGGTCTTTGACCTCCTACTCTGAATCACAAGGTAGGCCTGACCCAAACTGTATAAAAGAGAACCATCAGCCATAAACTTGGCCTCCTTGCTTATTTGCCTTGGAAATAGAGGCTTATTCACTGTTTATGGTGAATGTATTTTGCTTTGTAAACTTTCTTACTCTGTAAGCCTATCTTTCTCTTTCTCAATAAACCTTGCCTTACTCTGGGGTGTCTGGTCATTTTTTGGCCAAGAGTAGTTAAAACCTAGGACCCAGGCAGCTGCCTTGAAACTCAAGAGCAACTGTGATTTAAATATGATACCTTTCACAATTGGCTATTATTGACATACTATTGATTACTGATCAGACTTGATGTTAGATATTGACTTAAGAATGATTGATAAGCTGCAAATGATTTCTGTTCAGTGGTTATGAGTTTGCTTTTCTTTGGATGTAAGAATAAAAATTTTTAAGCTGACTCTAAAAAAGGTTATAAAGATTTTAGTTACAGATTCAACTGAACCCTGAAGCAGATGATAAGCAATAGTTGCAAAACAAGTATGCTCATGACTATGTGTACCAGGAAACCA